>VZSV01000382.1:86166-121751 GCA_013398735.1 Nothocercus julius
CACTTCTTGACACTATCTCCTGCATAAAGTATTACTGAATAGAAAGGATTGTAGTTTTAGGAGGATCTTTCTTACACTCTGTGTCCCTGAAGCACAAATATATGGGGAGAACTACATGCATGGACTATCTACATGTCCCAGCAACTGCTGAGTGCCATTCTTTGGCATTGTAAGCTCTGAAGGTTTTAGCTATTTCACAATCTGAGATGAATGATAAAGCTGAAAATGTGGTCTGTAGCAATTTAAAATACTGGGTAGTGCTTCCTTTATATTTCTGTTTTAACATATCCTTACAGTCTTAAAGCAAGTTAGTTATTGTTTAAACTTCTTTTTTTTTCTTTTTTTTTTTTAATCTCTATTGTAAAAGCATTCTTAAACACTGGTTGGTTTCCTTTGCTCTGCACTCACCAGTGTCCTCTGGTAATCTGATGTGAATTTGTTTTGGTACATGAATCATTTGCAAAATTAACTTCCCTACTCTTATTTCAAAGAACTTCAGGGAGTCTGTGATCTAAATTGTCACTCTGTGCAATTTATCTGCTCTGAATTTGTTTCTCTTTTTTTAATCTAGTTTTTTGTGAATTTAGCACTAAGTGTTGTTATGTAAATACACACCCACCTCTTTAAATATCTATGATATGACATTTATACTGTGTGGAAGTAGAAGCATAAGACTTATTTGTTGTTTAAGATTGATGCTTGTCTAACTTTTATATGTTTCTCCACATGTTGGGAATGCATTATTTAATTACAATGAAAATAACTTTTCTTAGTTTGCCTTGGACAGTGCAGATTTAGTAAAGGTATACAATAATTCTATAATCAGAGAAGCTTTGAAGAACACTGACATTAAACAGTAAATTATTAGTGTAACACTGAGTTTTAATATGAGAAATTTGAAAGCTGTAAACAGGCATAATGTATTTGACCTTGAATGGAGCTGGGCCTCCTGTGTAGACCATAGGATTGAGTTCTGTAGAAAAAAGCATGTTCTCTCTTCATTACTAGCATATTTAGCCTTGCAGTAGTATCTTGAACGTGATTATTATAACAGAGGGTATATGTATATCTGCATATACAGCAGCAGCAGAAAGTGTAAGTGTGTGCTTTATATTTTGCTATTCAGTTGCTGTCTCCTCTGATTTTCCTTTGCTGCTCTCTGAATAGTAAATATGCATAGTCAAGCAAGCAAGCATGCACAAATATCACAATATTTTCAAAGTTAAAAATGAGCAATCACATATTTCAGGTTGCATAATTCCAAATGTATAAAATGTACATGAAATCCTATATTCCTATGTATTTTCAGGACATTCTATTTTAATTGTTATTCACAGCCTAATTTGCAAAACCATATTTGTCCCAGAAGGCTTGGTATTCACATATTTCACTGTTTGATTATGGAGACATAGAACTGTTTGGAAATTAACCTTTTAAATATGATTTGAAATGTTAATGTTTTTAGGAAATAAAAATGTTTATACTGGATATGTGGTCCTGTGCATCTTCTGATGCTACCTTCCATTTTTTCACCTCCTAAATCTCATTATATGACAGCTGAAGGTATCACCACTTTCAAATATTATTTCGCTTAAAAACAATTGGCATCACTGAGATCAAGGGAAGTTGATAGGTATTTTCTGTGTCTGCAGACATCACACATTCCACTTAACATTACCAAGAAACTTATTTCTGTGCGGCATATTAAGATTTTTTTCTGCTGACAAGTGAATATGTTCTCAAGTATATATTGTATAATGACATCTTAAAACAACCAAGGTGATTAAATAACATTTTCTTCTATGAAAATTGTAAGATCAAATTTTAATGTCTAAGTTTAACTCAATCTTCTTCTATTCTCAGTTTTTTAAAATTGAATCAGTACTTAAAGCATCATTTTTCTTCAATTGCCTTTCTGCATGCAATATTTTTATTGAAATCTGTGAGGGTGGCAAGTAAAAAAAAAAAGACGAAAGTGTTGCTTTTTCAGCAGTTGTGCAGCTTCAAAAGATACTATAAAACACTGTCAGCTTAGTGTATATCTGGAATATATCTGATAACTGAAATATTTAGCTGTGTTTTTCACATACTATTTTCTTCAGAAAGCTGCACAGCATTTGTGGGATGTGATATTAGGTATCTCTTCTCCACTTAAGCACTTAAGCTATTTACTATAAATCTGTATTGTGAGTGCTCTAATACTGAGCCTCTTTATAGCTCTTTGATCATTTGCATGATTTGACTGTCAGCATTTACAGGTTATTCATAAGAATCAGATGCAATTGATCCTCATTGTATTTTGAAAGTTTGTCCTTTTATATCAAGTAGCATATTTAGTAAGTGCAAGCCCAACTCTTGGTTTTGTTAATAAAGAAATATATTTGCCTTCCTAGCAATATCCGTTTTGTTTTTATGTCTAGTATACAAAGTCTTCAGAAAGATCACAAGTAAAAGAAAGTGGATGCACTAATACGGTATACATTGAATTCAATGATGTGTTTCTTTTTCTTATTTCAACACCATTTGTGTTTCTTTGCCTCTAATATTAAACCTGGGGTAGATATAAAGCACAGTGGAGTTAAAAATGGGTCCACAAATGCAAGAATTTATTTTGCCTTTTTTTTTTTTTTTTTTTTTTTCATATTGTGATTAACCTTTCTTTTTTTTTAGGCTATAGGGCCAGCTGAACTAGAAAAAAACATTAATTTATGGTCATCACTTTCTTAAACAACAAACTGGAGCATTTTTCTGAGAAACAAACTTAATGCATTGGCAGGAAGTTGTAGAGTGTGTTTTGTGTCTCTAAAGCACGTATACAAAGAGTTCGGACTTTTGTTTATAAACTTTGAAAAGATGAAGAGGCAAAAAGAGAAATGCAGATGAAGAGTTTTTTTGGCCCTTTATATGCTGTGCAGCATCCTGGAAATACTTTCCTAACCTTGAGGAGGACACTGTTTGGATATTTCTCCTTCTCAGCCCTTGAATTGTTTTTGGATTTTGAGTAATCTACTACTGTCTACTGAACAGCTACATGTAAATTCAGATCACAGCTGTAGTAGTGGGTCGGTCCTCTCTTGCTCCTGAATTTGTGTGTTCTTTGTATTATGGGATTTTTTTTCTTTCTTTCTTCCCTGGCATTATCTTATTTTCTGCTTCTTGCACACCGCTGCTCCCTACTAGGGACAAATGTTATCTATTTAGTAAGGATTCTGGAAGAATACTTACTAAACAGTGTGAAATATTTAGTTGCTTTTGATATTGGATGGTAAGCTGAAGCCCCTTGATCACATAAGGACTTATATGTGCATTTAATTTGCAGCGAATAATAGGCTTCACCTGGCTGTCTGGGAATATTCTGGGGTTTGTAGGCTCCTGTTTTTTCTTTTTTGAAGGTGTGACTACCATTCATTTAAACATGTTCAGCCTAGCTTTATAAAAGTTAGTTCGGGTAGAGCTACAGTTGAACTAATTTTCAATGATTTTGATAATTTTTTGAATGGTTTTGTATCCAGCATTGATCTGTATTACTCCCTACATTTACAGTTTGGAGGGAAGTTTGGATATTTCTACTGAAGCTGTAATCTTGTCCTATCTGGAGCAGGGGTATGCTTAAAATAAAACTAAGTGTTGTGCCTTAAAACATAATTTAAGTTTGTGAGGTAAATTTCCATCCTGAAAACAGTTTCTTTCTTTTTCATTTTTTTCTCTCTCAATTTTATTAACTTTGAATAATTAATTGATCTTGAAGGGAAAAGGCTTGATTGGTAGAGAATTTTTTCTTTTTTTTTTAATAAGAAATCACAATTACACAGGAATAAATATCTTAGTAAATAATATGTGGAAGTGAATATGTTCAGTTTTGCATGCAGTTTTTAAAAATAGATGAAAAAAAATCTTTTTGGCTTAGGCAAAATTGTATTTCACTGCATGGTGGCTTGGTAGTATCCTTTGATTAAATGGCATATATCTTTTGTTTTTAGTGGTTATTAGCAGCTCTGAAAGCTACACTTGTAACAAGTTTTGTTAATGACATACTAAAGTTAACTTTATATTTTATTATTTCAGTTGTTCATGGTGGACAATGGAGCAGATGACTGGAGAATAGCCATGACTTATGAGCGTATTTTCTTTATCTGCTTGGAAATACTGGTGTGTGCTATACATCCCATACCTGGGAACTATACATTCACATGGACAGCCCGGCTCGCCTTTTCTTACGCTCCATCCACAACAACAGCTGATGTGGATATTATTTTATCTATACCAATGTTCTTAAGACTATATCTTATTGCCAGAGTTATGCTGTTGCATAGCAAACTTTTCACTGATGCCTCATCTAGAAGCATTGGAGCATTAAATAAGATAAACTTCAATACACGTTTTGTTATGAAGACTTTAATGACAATATGTCCAGGAACTGTACTGTTGGTTTTTAGTATCTCATTATGGATAATTGCTGCATGGACTGTCCGAGCTTGTGAAAGGTAAGGTTGTTCTGTTTGGTTGGTTCTCTTTCCTTCTATTTGTATCTCTTCTTTTGCTGCTTTGTTTTTATCTTGAGGGGGACCTAAACGTTTACTGGAATGGTGTTTGCAGGTCCTTGATGTGTGAAATGTTAGGTGCATTGCCCTATGTCACAGATTACCAGGAGTGCTTTGACTTTTAATCTGAAGAATTTCTGTAGAAAAAAATATGCCACAATGTTTCCTATAGCATTGCAGTTTGATTTTGATGTTTTGATCAAAGTTATATACATATTTGCTATAACAGGGGACAAATGCTATAAAATGTCTTTAGTGGTATTTGTTGATGTTCTACATTAGTATCAGCTTTCATTTGTGTTGTTTGTGAGCCAAAGACCTTCAACATATTTAGGAGATTACACTATTGGTTGTTATCATTTTCTTCTTCTGTTTCTTTTCCCTGCTCTTTTTAGAAACAATTCAGAGGAGTTATTTGTGACTGTTAGCTGATTCCGGCCAGCAGTTAAAACGCAAGCCAACTATTATGGTCAGGTTACTTCTGGGAGTTATTCGTTGCCTTACTTCTCTAGTTGTTACAAAGAAAAAAAAGTTGACCTTATGAGCTGATTAAGGATATCATCTTGACCTTGCTGCTTTTGCTTTTAATTTCCCCCAAGTTGTGGAATACGGTTTGTTACAGTAGATGTTTTGTATCAGTGTAGTTGCCTTGTGCAGTTCCATTGTGGCAAGGCTAATCAACTGAGTTCTAAACATGCCACACTAACATATTTTACTTTCAGAATATTGCCTGCCCATTGTTGGGGCAGGCGGAACATTGCAGATGTGAAATTAGTCTAATATTGCTAAAACCCTTCTCTTTGTCTCATATTTTTGACTGCTGTTCTCACTGGTTTTCTTTCAACAACATACATCTGCATAGGAATTTCCCAAGTTGTCACTTGTTATGTGGTTCTGAGCTGGTGCAGCATCCACTGTCATCACTACACAACACTGGTTAATAATTTGCACTATTTTATTATTATGAATTAATACCTTAATTAAAAATTCATTCTTTTACTAACTTTTAAATGCATGTTCAGAATAACCATATAAAGCTCTTCTCTCTCACAGTGAAAATTACTGAACAAGAACTGAGACACTTCTGCATCAGTGTGAGAAGCTTAGTTGTACAGTCAAGTACACTGAACTGAGGGTTGTGATCAGGACTGACCTTTTCAACTCTCTGATGAACTAGTGGCAGATATTGCACATTTCAAGTTGCAGTTGCTGTTTTTGAAGTGACTGTAAGGCTTGGGATGGTAAACTGGATAACCACTTTTAAAAACTAAACTAAAAGCAAGTAAAAAATAGAATTGAGGGTTGGATTAATATGTTCCTAGTATAACTATCTTCTGTCAGTGGAGTCCAGTCAAAGGTCATGGGCCTTAACATTTAACATTTATATTTCAAAAACACTAAAAGGGATAGTTTTTGGCTTTGGGAGTTAGTTGCACACCCAATTTTATGCCTGTTTCACCTCAGCTTTTCCCTAGAGGGGATATATAAATATTCTGCTGAGTGAAAGATTTTGGTTTTAGCTCCTATTTACTAATTAGTGTACTGAAAACATGTAAGTCCTTACACCACAGAAGTACATTCCTCTTCACACACATATGCACAAAACCCCAAGCCCTTGTGCGATGCAAGACTTTTGTCATTCTGCACTTTGAAGTGCTCTAAATAAATTTTGTATTGGTGTAGATAGATGTAATAGCCATTTTTTTGTGGAAAAGACCTTGATCCTGAGCTGTATAGGAAGTAGTGCTCAGTATCTGGGGATCTTAATGGATTTGTTTTGCTCCATAAAGTCTAGGTCACAGAAATTAAATACATTTCTCTCATCTGTGCTTAAGTGATTTTATTTTTTAATTATAACTAGTGGAAATGTTTATTTGATGCAATAGACACAATATATACACAAAATAATTTAAAAAATAAATGTTACCTTTAGAAAGAGTTCTGCTTAATAGTATACGTATGTGAAATCCTAATGTATTTTGCCACATTTGGTAGAAATTAGGATTTAGTCAGCAACTTGGAGATTTTTTTGATGAGTAGGAATTTACATGAGTGAAACTTAATAGTCTTAAATATAAACATTTCTCGTAATAATTCTAGCACCAAGCTCATTAAGAAGAATTATATAGAGGTCTTACACAGGGCTTTGCACTAGTGGTTTTTAGTGTTAGTGCTTGATATTAAAACAGTTTGCTGGCTATCCAAATTAGAAGAAAATGATGGAGATAAGATTTAATAGTCGGATTAAAATATTAAAATTATGGAATGCAATTAACAGTCTTATCCTATTCCAACTGTTTTTTAAGATGTGAGTTAGTCACAGTAGGTAGCGTTCTTACTGGGAAGTCACGGGTTCTCAGCAGAAGCCATTGCTGCTGAGTGACAGCCTGACTCTGAAACTGTTGGGCTATTTGAAGTCAAGACATGTTTCAGTACAAAAAAAATTTGCTTTAGTTTGAATGGAAAGAGCTTTGGAAGCGTAGTTTTTGTAGAGAACAAAGTGAGGCGAAAGAGCATTGTTATCCATGTCTCCCCAGCAAGCTGTGCAGAAACAGGCTATGGGTCCTCAGCAGACCAGGTCACTCCCCTGTGTTGTGCTGAATACAGGCTTCCCTGCTGTAATGGTCTGTCACTTGATGTCCGCTGAACTAAGGCAGGATATGTGTCTTTCTCTGTGCCTTAATGGCTTTATTGTTCACTCCCAGAAAGTTAATTATAGCGCATGACACTGTTAGTAAGCAGGGTATTTTCTGGGACTGCAGTTTAAGGTCATTGGTGAGGGCAAACTGTGGTGCAGATGATGACAGTGGGCAGCCAGCGTATGCTGAATGCAGGTGGGTTGCTAAGGCTCCAGAGTTGTTTGGCCACGAGAACTTGTAAGGAAAAGGTGGGGAAAGCACTGTAGGGTTTCTGTATATACAGTGCCAGAAACTCTTGATTTTTTTTATTAATTCATTTTTTATGTCTATTTTGAGGGGAAGATTACATAGGTTTGAATAGCAGCCTCTTAACTGCCAGCCTCAGTATATTGCTGTCAATCATACGTGGGCTTCATAATGAAACTCTAAATTTTTAATTAGGCCTAATTCAATAGATGTTTGCGATGATAATATCTCTGAGGCATGTGACCTAGAACACTTGTGAATGTGTTACTTCTGTACATGAATCATGAACCCTGTAAGTGGTTTACTTATTGTGGTCTCATAATAATCTTGTTACTGAAATAGTTCTGTGCACGGCAATTAGTAGGTTTTAGCAGATAAAATAAAAATGTTTCTCAAAAAAATTTAAAAGTTAATGCAATGTGCATAGTATTGTGTCATTTAAAACCCTGACAGATTTGCTTTACTCTTTTGAAGAACACCTGCCTCAGCGATGAGTAGTGTGCCTTCCCAGATTGTATAGAGGTGTTTTCTTTCTTTTTCTAAGCAAAGGAAAAAAGAACCTAGCATTCTGAATGCAAACATGAGCCTCATACACTGGGTATGAGGTCAACATGAGCCACGTTTGCCCCCACTATGCTGTGGCGTGTCTAGAGCAGCTCACATCACATGCCTGGATTTACTGTGGATTTACAGAAGCAGAACTGAGAACAGAGATGGATTTTTTTCTTCCCCAGAGATTACATTTTTGGCACTAGTTTTGGTTCTGTTTGTACTTCTGTCTAGCTTTTGGCAGTGAAGTCTGTTCAGATTGAGCAGTTTATTTAGTCAGCATTTTTTCTCCATTTTCTGCCCTTTATTCTTCATTAATTTAACAAACAAACAAAAAAACAACCTCTGTGTGTGAAGGTGAAATCCTTTAGTGCTCTGTGTTTGGTTGTATTTTCCACAAATAAATTTGTCTTAACTTTGAGAAATATAATGCCTTCTCAAAGCTTTCAATAAGCAGCTCACAGACAACAACTGTAGGGAAATGCTAAAGATTCATTTGATGCAAGCAGATGAATTCAGCAAGATTCTCAATTGTAGCTCATGCAGGAAAAAAACTTGCCCTAGCTATCTAATTTCCTCATGTTAATGTGTTTGGCTTCTTTAATTGGCCTGAGGGTCTTGTCTGAAATTGTTACACTGCATGAAAACATCCACACTGAAAAGTGTCTTCAGTCTTTGCAATGCCAGTTTGGAGATTTATAGTAGGAGTTTTAGAAAGCCAGTTTAGATATTTAATTTTAAGCCTATTTTAGCCACAAATCTCCCTTTTCTAGCTGTTACAGACAAAATAATGTTTGTGTATGGACAGTACTGCCCACTTACCACCATTCTTTAATTTTGCTTGGTTTGACTGAAACCAAAATCTGCTACTTGCAGTCAGGTTTCTCCAGTGGTTGTAAAGGTTGTAACTGCCAAATGTCGAACACCACGGCGATCAAATATGCTGTAATATTGTCTTCACTTGTTTTGAGCCTATGCTACAAATGATCAAACGACTCTTTGCTTTCCAGTTTCCTCATAGTTCCTGATTTTGCAGAGTCAACATAGATTGACTATAAATGTTATGCCATTCTTTTATAATATTTACACCTCAAAGCAATGCATAAATAAAACCAGATGTAATTGTTTGAATTTATCCTTTTTGACTGAAAATTTACAAATAAACATCAGATATTTTATCAAATAATAAAGGCAGCAAGGGGAGTCCATCACAGAAGTATGTCAGTATATGTCTGATATACATAACCCAGATTCAAAAGAGGTTAATGGATCCACATAAAAATTTGGTTTCCTTGGTAGAACCAGAAGGAGCAATAGATAAATGCCATGTTCTTCTACAGCTGCTTGAAGACAGAAAACAATTTATCTAGATTTAATAGAGTACACAGGGGGACACCTATTCTAAGGCTTATAGTTTTACTGTCTGTCTTCTGGATTCATATTTTCCTTTGGAACAATGCTACTAGTGAGATTTATTAAGGATTTGAGGAATAAAAGCCAGAATACTTTTGCACTTTGCATTATATTCTTCGGGGTTTTAGGGGGATTTACATAATCAGCCTTTTAGTTGTAGAAAGTGAAAATAACTGGAGCAATAAGTCAGTGGGTATAGTTATCCCTTAACAAAAATGTATCAAGACAAGATAGTTCAGTATTTCTGTAGTCTAAAAATAACAGACCAAGCTTAGAGGAGGAGGACGTGAAAGGTAAAGGGAAAAACAAAACAAAACAAAAACACAGCACCAAGCCAAACCAACCACAGCCCCCTTCATTTTAAAAAAGAAGAGGTTATTACAGCTTTTTATATCTGTTTTTCAAGGTCATGTAATTGAAGTATGAAGACTTTTAAAAAATTATATTCCTTTCTATTTACAAAGGATTTATATAGGCAACAATTATATGAGATTAGAAAGAAGTAGAAAATCTTACATGTAGTTCCAAGGCCTCATGGTGACAGTAAGGTAAAAAATGTATTTTTTTTTTTTTTCCACTAACCACAGAAGGCTGGAACAGAATAAAAATACCTATAAAAGTAGTATTTTTCTGCTCTTGAGGACAAAATGCATTTTTTAAAATTATTATTGAATTATTTTTATGGAATGTACAAAACACTGTACAGAGGCCTCTGTTTCCTTTCTTCTGTTTGGCAAGAATGGTGGTCATGTTCCCACTCCATCTTTTTCAGAGAGCAATTTATGGACGTCTCTCCATCATCACTCCATCATTCATCCAGGCATGCATGCTCTGGCCATTACATTCAAATTTTAAATGCAATAGTTCATCTCTCCCACCCCCATTTTAACCAGCAGCTGAAGTTATTCAGGATATTTTGCTTCAAAAGGAGTCAAAACAGTACGCAAAATTACTTCAAAAGAAGTCTACAGAAAATATTATCACTGTGAAGCAAAAGTCAGTTTTCTATCACCTCAAAATTTATAGCTCCAGTAACTTAATATATTTGGAAAATACAAACTGAAAGGGGGGTATAGGCTTTACTATTTATTTAAATTTGCTTTTTATCTATATGTTGGACCTTGTTAAGGAGTTTGTATAGTGAGAGTGGGTTCATTGCTAACATAATGAATGAGTGAACTCTGGCCTTAGATATTCCCACATTTATTTATTTATTTAGAGATATTACAAGAATTTATCCATTAAAAATTCATTTCTATAAGCTCAGTTACAGTGGATAACTTGTGTGGGAGGAACTGCACAATTGAAAGAGACCAGTGGTTTTATGGAGGGAAACATCAGAAGCTGCTATTCAAATATTTTTACATGTTCTTTGATTTCCTTTTCCATGTTCTCCACCTTCCCCTTTTTTATTTGTTGCTTTGTATTGTTTTGGTGATTTTTTTTTTTGTATGTTTTGTATTTTGTATGTTTGTATTTTGTATTTTGTATTTAATTTTTATGTATTTAATTTATTTAATTTATTTATTTAATTAATGTATTTAATTTTGTATTTTGTATGTTTGGGTTGGGATTTTCACCCTTGGATGAAATTGGGTTGGGATTTTCAGTTTCAGTTGGGATTTTCAGTAGGCTTTGTTAAAGTTTTTATATCCGTTCTTCAGACTGCATATTTGAATAGCAAATGTGTAACTCATAATGCATGCAGAGACATCATACTAGCGATTTATGCCTGTTCTTAGATAAATAGCTGTGGAAAGATACTATATGAAAAGTCCCCATACTCTTCATGTATGTGGATAGAGTAGCTCTGCAGACAGGCCTGTACTGTAGTACTGTCTACTACTGTACTACTACTGTACTACTGTCTGTAGACAAGGCCTGTAGTGTTATATTTTTACAAATTACTTCACTTGGGAATGTGTTACCAGTACTGTCTTGTTTACATGCAGCTATAATTGCCTTTTATTAAGACTGTTCATTTAAAGGATACCCAATCCCATTTACTTCAATACAGCTTTGGTATCAACCCTCAGCAAATTCTAAATCCCTTTGGAAACATTTGATATTTAGCTCTGTAGCAAAGTTTCAGAGAAATTACAAAGAGCAAAATTTGTGTTAGACTGTGGTATATTATTGAGACAACTGTGCTTGTATCAGGAGAGAGGTTAGAAAGGGCATTTTTCTTCCCTTGGTGACAGTGGTAAAGGGCAGAGCTCTGCCGGCATGGTGTTAAGAAATCGCTGGGTTTAAGAAATTAGTTAATTCTGCAGGAAATGGGTTCTGCCAAATGCGAATGAGGCATGCAGCAGGTACTGGGGTGAAGTCCCTTGACCTGACACCCACTGGTCAGCCTGTGAGACAGGGGCTGCTGCGAGTGGGCAAGTCTCCCTTCAAGTCAGCCAGAAATGCTAGCAATTTCTCTGCCATCAGCTTCCAAGGCATTTTCCTTAGTATTTCTTTTTTAAATTGGAGGGCTGGTCAAAAGAGAACAATGTAGTAGGAGAAAGAGTATTTTGTCCTGTAGATTCATTGCCAATGACAAAGTTGTTTAGTATTTTGATCCAAAACACAGGAATTGCCATACCTAATATTAGTACATCTGTAAAGCTTTAGTTGTATTTCTTTACTGAAATCCAGAAATCTTTTGAACATTGTTTATACTGAGTTATTTCTGATCTTTAAAAAATATCATATACTTTAGCAAGTGTAATATGTTTTACATATTTGTATTTACCTAAGTAAAAGGGAATATATTATGATTTTCTTTTAAAGGTGGTTTTTGTTTTGTTTTGTGTCCCCATTTCTCTTCCATTACCAGCAGGACTCGTATATGTTCCCAGAATCTCAGGATTCATGGATAGCCAGTACTTACTAAGATTGAATTTAGAGTTAGGGCTATGTAAAATATTTTTTCTTTCATGTTTTACCTCTGCAGATGACGACTTGCATTATCACCTACGCATACATTTTAGATTCCAAAAACAGTGATGTTAAACTAGATGTAGGCTGATCAGTCAAAATCATTCCTGAGTTAGAAAATAGAACCTGAAACTACTTGCAGTTTTTTTCTCTGTAAAACACAGGATTTATCTTAGTGATATGTAATATTTGTTTGTAAGCCTTCTTCTGTGTTAAATGAAATCCACTGGCAAAATTTTGATGGGCTTCCACAAAAGAAGTTCACTGAATGCAAGTATGTTAATGAAAAACTGAAGCTACTTGTGCAATGTAAATCATCTGGGATACCTACCAATTTAAGTTGCAGCATTTGGATTGGGGACTATCTTTGCTGTATTTTTGTGTACTACTCAGCACAGTGATACCTGAGAATAACTTCCATTTATGCTATTGGAGTACTAATAAGCATAGTAAATTTTAATCAGGAGGAAAGAGAGCTAAGTGCTTCTGAATGCTACTTCCAATACTTAGATGCAGACAGATGCCTGCATATACTATACAGCAGTTTAAGACAAACTTTTGAGGTTCGACTGATGCCAGCTGTGCTGCCAGCTTGTCTGCACATGCTGCCCTAGTGGGAGTGATCCTGGGCTAATGGTCTCCTTTTCCCCTCGGAGCTTTGCTGTCTGCCCTGCCAAAGGCTGAGGCAAGAATCTTGGTAGTCCTAGTTCACCCGCCAATGGGATGCTGTGTTCGTGTCAGCACACTGGGCTCTCCTTGTGAACTGTGCCCAGCTCTGTGCCTTAGGCATGTGTCAGGTTGAGCTGTAACAGACCAGCTACATGGGCATCTGGATGCTGTGCTCCCAGCAATGGATTGTGTGTGGCCAGTGGGTGATCCAGGGTATCATCTAGTCTTCTTATGCCAAGCTAGGAAGACCTGCCCCTGATCACCGGAAAGGTGAAATGAAGA
The DNA here is from genome assembly GCA_013398735.1 of Nothocercus julius. Taxonomy (NCBI): domain Eukaryota; kingdom Metazoa; phylum Chordata; class Aves; order Tinamiformes; family Tinamidae; genus Nothocercus; species Nothocercus julius. The sequence goes on from VZSV01000382.1 coordinate 99,428, forward strand.
CATAAAGATTTCTTGGAGCCTTAGACTCTTGGATTACCAGCTTCCTGAGGAGGATAAGGGCAGAAACAGGAATAAATTAAAGCCCAATCATGGGACTCCAGCAAGGCTTGGGACCTGATGGATGCAAAAATGAAAGTATTCAGTGTGTAATCTTGCAAAGTGACTGAGACAAGCCTTGGATATAAACTTGGGTGTCAGCTGTAGGGAATTTTTTAATTGTGCAAAATATGCTTTATATTGTGAGGAAGTTGGGATTACTGGCACTGGCATAAATGAAAACTTTTTATAATCACCTGGTGTGTGTGTGTGCGCACGTGCATGGGTATGTCCGAGACAGAGGAAGGAAGAAAAAGAAGAGTGTCTGGCAATTACTGTGAAATAACATTATTTGAAGGCACTAAATTATTTACAACTTTGACTTGCAAGACTATTTACGAAGTGAGTATCAGTAGCATATGCTGTCTTTGAAGCCATAGAACATACTGTAGTACATGAAGATGACATGATACAATGGCTAAAGGTAAAACAGTGAGACAGAAGATAATGAGTTAATGCTGATATAGTTTCCCCTCATGACCACATAAAAGTGAAAAGCCATGATTATTTTTTATATAAATCAGGTGACATTTATATTAGTAAGTATTGTGGATGTCCCAAGACTGAAAGAATATATTCCAGTTTGTGGAGTGTAGTAAATGTATTGTTCAAGCTGGATATATTTTGTTATGACGGCATAGTAAAGCCAAGCAAAGCTTAGTAAAAGGTAAAGATCATGTTAGAAAATATTCTTAATAATCCTAAACTTGAGAATAAATCTATAGATATGAGCATAGTCATAGTCACGTAACATGTTGTCTTATCTGACAAGTTGCATTGAAAATATTTTGAGTTGTATGTGGCTTTGGAGTACAAAGCAAGGTTTTGAAAATCTAGAAACTGAGAACTGTGTGGGCCAAACACAAAAACATACTCTTTGAAAGATGAGGATTTTGTATAAGAACATTAGGATTTAGTTTACTCTAAATTAAATTTGTCAAATTTTTGTTTTTGCAGTACAGGGATTAACTAATGATACTAACTACATCTTTAATTTCCTTACCTGTAGTGCTCTGCTCTGACTTTCTTTGGGTCAGAGTGTTTGGTCAGGACTGAAGGTTTTACCTTCAGTCGGGTTAAAACAAAGCTATGGGCAGGGCATGCAGGACTGAAAAGTATAAAGCAGTCATACCCTTGCTAACACTCAGGAGCTAAAGCTAGGATTTTGTGCTGTTTATCTGAGCTTTGGCACACACAGCTTTGGCTTTGCTGAGCTGGTGGGGAAGTGTGGCCTTGGTGGCTGCCAGGTGGAAGCCTGGTAGCCTCAGTGCTGCTGCGGTGCCATGCAGCAACTCCACGTTGGTGGCTGGGCAATGCCTCGTCAGCCCCAGGTGGACAAGCCATCCTGACTAGCTGTTTTTTCCTTAGATTTTATACCTTTCCAGGCATGTGCTTTTTTCGAGTCCTTGATCTAGTAGCTATCCCATTGGGAAAGTCTTGCCTCTGTCTGTAATTTCGACGTTCTTTTGTCTCTGTACTGACTTTCTCACAGTTCTTTTCAAGACCTAGGGCCAAAGTGGTGATTTAGGTTGTACTGAGGAGGGGGCAAGTCCCCAGCAGGAGCTGCAGAGAGAGAGCTGCAATAAAAAGGGGGTAATAATTTTCTCTCTCTTCAAACCCATAATGCTTATAAGGCACTAAGAGTTTTTCGGTTGAATAATCTTAAGTGACAGTGAAAGTGTTTTAATTTTAAATTGTCTCTTGGGAGATCATGCCTTGTTAAACTTGATCGAATTAGTGAAAACTCTTACAAAACATATTTAATTTAAGCAAAAGAAATTCCAAAATGGCAGGTTCTAACAGCTGTTTGATTTTAATGAAGTTCCTTTTTATAGCCAGTGTGTAGTTGTTGTATTGCTGTTGGGATTTTGATGATCATATGTTGCCAGATCCTCTGAAAAACAAGAATCTGCATGTAAATAAAACTCCTCCATGTTTGATTCGTTTTACCTCAGTGATGTCTCAAATGCATTTTTATGCAAAGCACTCTTTTGTTTATGTAGAGTATTATTTGTGTTAACTCACCAAAGTATTTGCGCTAACATTTTTAATCAAATAGGTGATAGCACTTTTAATTGCTCTTGTCATAGGGAGAGAGTATATTTATAGTTCCTTCTATTTAGAGGAAAATTTGGTGATTGTGACCCCAAGCAGTGTCGGCTTATGCATATCCATTTTCAAACATATTCTTAATTATAGAATATTAAACATTTGTATCTTGCTGTTTGAGCAGAGTAGCTAGACATCCATTTTTAATTCATCCTCTCTCTGATTGAGTGCTTCATTTCTTCGCATAAATAGCAGAACAGCAAAGCTGTGAAGTTTCAAAGTAATGTGCTTCAAATAGTCATACAACACAGCAAACACCTGAGAAGCGCTGTGACTATAAAGCATGAAAAATTTGTGGGGGTTAGCTGACAAACGGTGTGAGTCCAAGCTGTGACCTCATAAATGAAAGTAGCCGGAGCCATGAAAATCCAGGGTCAGGAATGGATCTGATGTAATACATGGTTGTGCTCAGTCATCTTGGAATTAAAAATTCTGCGTTAGGGAAGTGTTATGTTCAAATAAGACTCTCACTGATGCCTGACTGTTTTCTTTAAAAGCCATGATCTTTTTCACAAACTTAGATACTATTATCAAAAGAAAAAAAAAAAAATCATGTCTTTGTTTACAAAAAGCTCTCTAAAATGTAGTCCATTTCTGTCCTTAACTTGCTCTTTCATGCTGTTAGGATGTTTTTGAAACTAAACAAAACAACAGAGAGTCAAATGAGATTATTTCCTTTGTTGACTGTGCAAGTGTTGAACAAAAGCATTTGATCTCAAAGAGAGATGATAAGTGCTAGTTCCATTGCAGCATTGTGCTGCTGGAGGAGAGAGGAGAATGTTCTCTGAAAGCTTGTTTTCCTTTTATTGGCTTATTTTCTACTGCTGCTGCCTCTGTAGTTGGGCAGATATCAAGCGTGAGACCCAAAGAAGAGAAGCTGCTCCCTCTGTTGAACCCTGTAGAATATCATGCCAGAGCATGGAAAGTATCTTGGCTAATAATCAATCATGCCAGAAAGTTCAGTGGCTGCTTTCAGAATTTAAAATTTGTGTGTGATGCATCATGCAGGGCTTTAATCTCTTTGTCCCATCTCCTTCAGTCAGACGCAATCTTTGTTGTTACTAAATAAAGTAAATTTATCAATTCTGTAGTCACTTAGTTTAATTTGTTCACCTGGGAATTATCCAAAATGTTTTCCTTTGAGACCTAAGTGTTAACACCAAAGTGTTGACCAGAACTGCATCTCCTATTTTGGAATCTCCAGTTGAGTTTGTGGGAAATGACGTTGCTAATTACTGAAGTACTAGTCTTCAAACGAAAGCAATTTATCTCTTATCTGTGTTAAAGAAAACACAGCCACTGTTCTGGTATCTTCAGTTAATGATCTTGTATGTTATCCTGTATTTTGAAGAATGCAGTAGACAACCATCCAAAATGGTAGAGATTCCACATTATCTGAAATTGAACAGTGAGATTTTAGATAAAATATTCATGCACAAGTGTCTTTTTCTTTTGATTTTGTTTTTTATAAAATCATCGTCTTTTAAGAAAATCATCATACACCTTCAGACTAATGAGCTTTTAAAATTATATCCCTGCCTGTTTAAGCTTCAGTGTAGAATAGGAATCTTTTGCAGTAGATCTTTCCAAGGCATTCAAAAGCAAATGATATGTTACATTTAGTTAATTTAGCATTGAAGAGCCTTCTCAGCTCTCAGTAATACAGCATTAATTTTCCTCCTTTTCCAAGCGTACCAATGTTTAACAAAAGTTGTGCTTGATTATTTTCGATAACACTGCATTTAGAGCCGCAACTTGTTCTAACAGTTGCATCTCCTTGCAAGCAGATCAGTTCAGTTGCTTTTCCTGTTCTTTGTTTACTGGTAGGTAGATGACCTGCTGACACAATCAGAGCACCACAGCAGAACACTGTTGTCTTTCAGTGATTGCATTTCTCATGGCAATGAATACGATTTTTCTTGATTTTGCAGAATGAGGTTTGGCACAGACAATCAGTGCAGAAGCACAGTTCTGATGTTCAGTGTCCGCTGGAGACAAGACACAACAATCTGCACCATGAATTGGACAGCAGACTATTTAATTCCCTTTTTTTTCCAAAGGAAAGTAAACATTCGAATTCAAAGAGCTTTAGTGTGATTTTAGTAAGATCAGGCCTAATGCTTTGCTGTCATTTAAGTGGCAGGTTGTAGTTCAGCATATAGTAAAGAATACTGAAGTGAAGGTTTTAGTATACCAACAAAAGTATGGTAAATCACAGAATCACAGAATGGTTGAGGTTGGAAGGGACCTCTAGAGATCATCTAGCCCAATCCCCCCTGCCCAAGCAGGGACACACAGAGTACGTGGCAAATTTTTAGAAATAATTTATAAATTCGTAAAAATGTAACAACAACAACAAAAAAGTAAAAGTTCAGTGGAAAATGTAGCTATTTAATTATATAGATGATGTTCTGTTTGTTAAAAGCCTGAAGTGGAGACCCTACCTTACAGATCTGTTGAGACCTTGAAGAAAGTCACTTAAGCTTTGTGTGTCTCTCTCATGCAGGTAATAATATTTATCTTTGGTTTTTGGCACCGTATCTTTATATGGAATCACAAACCGTTTTGAACTTACCCAGCAAGAAGTCCTTAAAGAAAGAAGTCCATTGAAGTATGAATACAGTGATAAAGCTTCTATGTCAATTAAAATCACCATACAGATAGAGCGATGCAATCTGGTGGTATATATTCTATGTAGGGAGATTGAAAACGCAGGAAATGTGTTTATTCTGTGTGGTTACCATATGCTTTCTCACTTTCTGGGGAGAGATTTGTAGGAAACATGGGCCAACCTCTGTGGAAGGCTTTGCGACCATCCTTCAGCTTGGTTCCTACTTCTGTTTAATCACATCTTCTGAAAGGAGAAATTAACTGGAGCTGAGTGGAATGGAAAATTAACACTGTTAATTAACAATGTAGTTGTAGGACCTTCTCACCCCTTGCGAGATTCAGGACTCCATTTCTTGAACTCAAAAGCTGCAGTTTAGGGAAGTGTAAGATTACTTTCCCAGTAATTTGACATTTGTTTGCATCTTTTTTTGAGTTTTGTAACAGGTAATATTAAAATGTAGTTGAACTGTCATAGGATTTTTTTTTAATCTGTTAAATTTGGAAATGAATATATGAATGAATGTTCTGTAGCTCCAAAAATGCTACTTATATATAAAGTAGTTCCAGCTCTAGTAGAATGACACACGTCTTCAGTTCTGTGTCTTGTCTTTTTCTTCCACTCTCAAGCAAAACTTACTCTGCTGTGTCTCTCTGACTTGTTTTTTCTTTCATGTTACGGATTTTTGTTAATGGAATACAGTATCTTTGACCTATAAGTCAGTGGTCATTACTCAGTTAAAATAAGACCCAAAGAACAAAATTAGGGTTCATTTTGGTAGCCTTTGTGATGCTTTCAAATGATAATCTGAGGGTCTTTATGAAACCAAAACCTGGCAAGAATCAAGATACCAGAATAAGCTGGTAGTTCTGTAATTACGTTTGTATAATGGAGCTCTACTTTCAAAAATCTAGTGCTTTTGACTTTTTTTTAAAGTTGGATTCAGTTCCTGTTGCATATGTAAAGTTTTACAGAAGGCCAGTTCTGCTAAGCAAGAGAAAGGCGGAGGATTAATAGCTCTCTAAGGGCAGCATACTTTTGTCTAGAACCTGCTTGTGTATGCATGCTTCCCGATGTTGGCCCCATCGGTGAGATCCTGCATTTCTAGAGGCAAAAGAGCACAGTAAACTCTATTTCCAGCTTATTTAACACTTCATCTTGCTGCTCAGACTCTTTTTGTTGCAATTTAACACAAATTAGGTTGACAGCTTTTTGTGAACCACTCCACAATCTGAAAAAAAGGAATAAGTAGCAACAGCAGAAATTCAGTCTGGTATTCATATCAAATCAGTATAGCTTTAGGTAGCATCCCCCAAGTCACAGATTCCTCTCTTATAAATCTTTAGTTTGATATGAACCCCCGACCCTGAGTAATGGCTGAAGAGTTGAGTCTTAAATATGAAACTGTCGCATAGATGCCACATGCATGTACGATCTGCATAAAAGTTACCAGTACAGCAATCAAGATAATTTAGACAAAAATCTCTGCATTAGTTTTGAAAGATTTTTCCAACATGTTCAACTTATAGACTGCAAAACACACGGTACGGGCGTAGATAGCGCCAAAAGTAAGTACCCCTGTCACTCAAGCTGCTTTCCTCCTGTGGAGTATGGAGTGACCACATGTAGCTGCTGTTTCTTTCTAAAAAGAGTCGCCTCTCTGAGTTCCTTCTGAGTGCACAATTTCCCTCTTTCACTAATTCTTCAATAAAGTCACTAGAGATGAAAAGTGAGAAAATGTTGACTGAAGGCCAAGAGATGAGACGTCAAAATGTTCCTAGTAAAAAAGAACTTGGCAGAAGAAAGAAATTTCATGCTCATGGTATTTGGAGAAAACACTGCAAGGTTTTTTCTTTTTTGATAAATTGCTATCATTAAATTGAGAATGATCCGTATAGGGTTAATCGTACTTAGTGTTATGCTGTCCGGAAAGCAAGTAAGCCAATAAACTTGAAAGTACAAAATTAGCAAAACCAAGAAGTTCTATATTATCTTTTTTTTTTTTAAATAAAAAGGAGAAAATTATGGGAAGAATGTGGCAGATTCAGACTTCATAAAATCTCAAGCTTCCCATAGTGCAGAGTTAAGTGGTGACATGCGTGACATGCCTCTCAAGCATTCTCTTTCAGATGTATTTGGCTGAACACTACTTCTTCGGATCTGAAACTGCAGAGATCCATTATAAGCGAAAGATACTGATGTTCTTTAATTACTAACGCCTTATTTAAGTACAACTGTATTTTTTTTCTAATAGCCTTATGAAAACTATGGTATTTTTTAAAATTTTTGTTAATCATAAGATGCTTGTAACAGAATTAATGTCACATAGTTGATCTGTATACACATTCACTCCAATGTAAGGCATATAGCAATATGTTGGTTGTGCCAGAAATAAAGAAATTTTTTTTACACAGAAAGCTATTCTTGATCTCCAGCAAATGTACATCTTTGTTTAGCTAAGCACGTATGTGAAAAGCTTAATTCCTGAAATCTGGGAGTTTGGAGTGCCAAAATCTCACATATGAACTGTAGAAATATGATTGTCACCTGCTGCCCTTCATGTAGCTCCAATATTTTTCAACTGGCAGACTAGTGCTACAAGAAAAGCAAATCCAGGCATTTTTCCTTTGTTTCTTAGTATTGACGAGCAGAAGAAATTAGTAGTTTGCCTGTTTCAGCCATTTAGTGAAATTTTTTGCTGGTATGGGTCAGGTAATTGTACATACTGTACTTTGAGAAGATTCTGTATTATTTGAATGTGGTTGTAAAATGACTAATAATATTACTGATTTTTTTTAGATTCCAATCATCTCTGGAATTTCACCTTGAAGTATTTTTCTAGCTGTCTTATTTATCAGTGTGGTGAAAAGAATAAAATTGTAAAAGGGAGTACGCTTTTTTTTTTAAGATTGACTCGTACTAAAGTTTCATATATAAGGATGCAAAGTATTTATCTTACAAGTGCTTTCTTTGCCTCATTTGCTGTATAACAATTTATAATTATGTTTTTATAGTTATATTTCATGAAATCATATTTTTTTATTGTCTCCAAAACATTAATGTAAATGAGTGTTAATGAAATCTGGCACAATTTTCAGATGTCTCTCAAGAACACAGACTTCATGTTTGGAATTGTCTTTTAAATATTCAGTTAAATCTGTGTAGTTCCAAACAGAATGACTTATGGAAGCCTTAAACTACATGCAACTTTTCATTTTCATAACAGATATTAAAACATATTCAAGAAACAAATATACTTTGCATTCATTTCTGTTAAATATGTGGTGGTAGCATTGCCAGTGTACATTTCATTAGAAACATGCTGCTGTTGGTAAAAGAATTTGTATTTCCAAAAAATTTTGAATTTAAATTGACATGTGAAAATCTATGTCTCTGAGCTTGCCCTTCACTGCTTGTTGTGGAAGGCATCAGGTTCTACTGTAGAAAAACAAGGAAATAAAAAATAATAATATGCCTTCTGATAAATGAAGTTAGAATGATGAGAGAAAAATACCTTTAAACTGCTCAGATTTGCAACAGTCTTCTCTGAGAATTCAGCACTGTCCTGGCTGGGTAATTTTGCCCTCCATACAAGAGAAAAAGAAAGGCTAACCTCTACCTTGTTCAGGTACTGTGCTTAGTTTGAAATATGTAATGATTAATTCCGTTTCTAGATTCTAATTGCTAAAATTTCTCTTTTCCTTAGCAAATTTCTTCAGCTTCTTGCTAGCAATTGATGCTGCTTGATGATCTCAAGTTCAAAAACAAAACAAAAAACTACACAAAAACCACGGGTCCCCTTTCTGAGTGGTATCTAGTACAATATCTCCAGAGAAAATGTAAAATGCAAAATAAAGGAAAATTCCAGAAGTGAATTAGTTGCTAGTGCATATACCAAATTATTCGCAGTGGAGCTTATTAAGGAAATTTCTTTGATTTTTTTTTGAGTTATTGATATTCCAAAAATACAGCTATAACTAATATTGATAAACTTTGAAAAATTAAAGAAGATATTGTGAAAAATAAGATTCATTCTTTCTGTATCAATAATTTTCAAACATTATATATGCTTTTCAACAAAATTATGGCTGCAGGAAGAAAATGTACATGTATTTTTAAAATAAGTATACAAACTAAAACACTCAAAAGGAAAAAATTATGCCTTAGAGTTGCTTATGACCCTTAGTTCGGTCCATGCTGTAGAATGTTTCATTTAACTGAGTGTCTATTTATATTAGCTTCTTTTAAAGACTCTCATTTGATAATGATGAGATAAAGAACTACAGAAGGAGTAGCTCTTGACTATTTTGTTTTTTATTTCTATTAGTGAAGTATTTGCTGAACGTTGCTTTGAAAGCAGAACTAATGTATACTCAGTGATTTGTCAGCGGTTGAATTTAACACGTCCCCTTTGCCGACTACTGTGCTGTTTCTTTCAGGCAATATCTCTCTCCATTAGATCACAGATGTGGGCTCTTTCCATTATGAATTCAATTTAAAGTTGAAATAGCTTCAGAAAGAAAGTCTGAGATGATTTCATAACCTGTAACCTAGCACCTAGGTAAGAGAGATCTTTGACTTTAATCAGCTTTGGGCTTGAGAAGATACTTAACTTGGTGACGTGGTGGATGCCACGATCATTGAGGTGCTAGGTAAATATATCAGCAGTAGTTCTTCCTGTGCCTTACAAGAAGCCTGTGGGAAGCCATGCTCCCAAGATTTTTTTCCATCTGTTTTTCTTAGTTTATAGTTACTGAGGCATTTGAAGGGCTATTTTGCTGCTTTGAAACATGCCAGTACTTGGGATCCAATGAAGGATTACATTGTTAAGCAACTGCTGGATGTCTGATTTAAAAAACACATTCTTGGGTTTAGACCTAACTTGCCATTATGGAGAACTTTTAGTTAATTGTTTCGTTGCAGCTTTGAACATTCACGAGTTTGGAAAACCAGACTTTGAAATACAGAGCTTTAAGCTCAGAATTTGCAGACTATCTCCTGGTGCTGAGATGTCCTCGAGGACAGGACTAAGTGTGTGTGTATATCTTTGTGAAGGGTAAAAAGTAGTATGTGGTAGTGGAATTAGAGTGTGTTATAATACTTGAGCCCCAGTAGTGTGAATTATGATTGCTTATTGCAGCTTATTTGCTACTTGGACAGCTAAAAATGACTCTTAGAATCTCAGTTTGCCTCTTGAGAGTTGATGCTGTATAGAGCATGTTCAGTTCCTCTGTGCTGTGTACGTGCACAGGGGTTAGGAAATGAGAGTTCCGTCTCTACCCTCTAGGACAATTCTGTGGAATGTACAAGAACCAGTTGTGTTTTTATTAGAGACCCAGAGTGACACCAAATGTAAGTAAATTTCAACAAAGCTGGCAAAAATCCTTGAGCCTGCATTGTAGTTAAGGAAGCTAGATTTGTCTGGAAAAAAAAATTGTCACAATGGAATAAAGTGCATGAGTCTAAATAATTAACATTGTGCAAAATTCTGTGCAATGGATAATTACTAAAAGTCTTCTGAAATGGAAAGAATCAGTCATGTAATTGTAACAATAGCTGTTGCTAGTAGTCCTAACTATAGTCTTTGAGAGTAAGAAAGGGGCATTCTTACTGGCTTTGCTATTTCTCATGTGTATTTTTAATAAGAGTTTTTGATTAAAACTTTCAGAAACAGTGAGACTGATTTCCTCTCCTGCTAATTCCAATCCTGTAGTGAAGGAACAATTTTAACATTTTTGTTAAATCTTGTACTTCCAATGAGACCAAAGGCGCACGGGCATGTGAGTGGTCCATGGGTGAGAGACTGTTCCACTAGTTATTTGGACAATGGCTACAAAGAATATACTGAGATTTTATTTTGAAGTTTTAGGTGTTTTTTGAGTATCATTATTTTTTTCCTCTTTGAGATAGTTTATGTAAGGTTCCTTAGTGTTACTTTAATCTGAAGTTTTGAGTGATAGGCAGATGTCACTTCTCATGCCAGGTGACAGAAGACCTCTTGGAACTTGCTGCTCCCTTCTTATTCATTGGCTATCCCACTAGGAAAGAGATCTTTGGGACATGGCAAGATTTGAAAATGAGTGTTTCTTGTTTTGAAACAAATTTTCTGATTTCCAAAGCCATTTCTATGCTGGGCTGTGCCTGTATGCTGCATGAGGTCCTCCAGGCCCCTGATTTCCCTCCAGTCTTTCTGTTTGCCCATGGAGTTAGCAGCAGCAGCTGGGCTTTTGCTCTCCTGTGGGTTGGGATGTGTTGTATGGGTTTATACCAAGCCATGGGGCTACCCTGGTTATTCCTGCTTGCTCATTTCACTTTCTTGTCTCATAGCTTAAAAGTGTGAATGCCTTTTGGGCTCTCTGTGTGCAGTGCTGGATTTTAATGATGATGCTTGGCATGCTGTTGCCCTGCCACGCAGTATCACTTTGGAAGTAACTCCTTCTACAGATACAGGTTTATATCATTCTATTTTCCTGCTTTAAATCAAATAGAAATTGCAAAGAGATTACTAGATCTGTCATCACTGCCTATAGGCAAAACTTCTTAATCCCTGATGCTTAATATTTGCCTTATGCTATGAAACAGCAAGATTAGTATCTTTATACATTATACGTTTTTATCTTGCTACATATATATATATATATACACACATATACATATATATAAAAAACCTTGAATGTTCTTGTTATGCCTCTAAGACGTCTCAGTTTTGAATCCCAGAGTCTAGTTCTGCAGTGGTATCTAGTGTCAGGAAATACTTTATATTTAATAATAGTACCTCCTTTATCCATGTTTAACTTGTTTCTTTCCTTTTTTATTGAATCAGTCATATCAAATGCAGCGTGTATGAGTGCTGTTATCAAACAATCTACAGTTTTGTGAAAAAGGTCGTATTAACAGCTTGGATCAAAGACAAAAATGACTGGAATCTTTGAAATCTTGAAGTTGTTTTCATTCCTGTGTAACTTTATTGTTACCAAGGTAGTTCATCTTTAAACAACATTTTCTTCTTCTTTTCTCCAGGATTACTAACTGTGAGATAGTTGAGCATGAAATAATATACAGCCTCTATACTGTAACAGAGCTGTGACTCGAGGCAGAAGACATGAAGAAATACATATTTGCTTTTCTTATTTGTTCTTTTGTTTTAATGAACTAAATGCACTATGTCATCCTCATTCACTGCAGGATGAGCCATTCAGCCTATAGAAAATATATTTTACAATGCTATCATTTGCAGCCAGATTTTTCTTCCACACTTCTCTAAAAATTTCTTTTATGAAATTGCTTATGGGAGATAAGCCAAATCTTAGTCCTAAGCAAATGTTTAACCAGAGTATTTTTTATTCTGGCCCTACCTTTAGAAAGAGTGTTGGAGAGAGACTCCAACCTATACTTTTCTGAGGGACTAGAACCCAGATTTTTCCATAATTATGGTTTTGTGGGTTCAGTTCAGGAGAGAGTTTAGGACTGGAAATCCCAAGTGGAAAACTTCAGAGTATCTCACAGTTATGTGATTAATCCTTTCCATAGAGGTGTCATGGGAGCCAGGTCCTCAGTGGTGGTATTTCCAGCTGAATAATTTTGGCAACTAATGCTAACTTTTGTTGTCTACAATTACTTAATATTTATATATTGTTTTACCATGGCTTTCTATAAGTTTTTGTAATCTTATAGAATTTCTATACATTCTTACAATTTCTGATGCTGAACAAATCTCGTAACTCTGACGCACAATTTCCACATAAGTTCCTGTTAAAAGGAGCAAGTTGATGTAATATCTGCATGTCTAGCAAATTCTATCATTTTATTGCAATCATTCTAGGCTACATGCCAGATTGAGTATGTTTATAAGTATCATTAGCAGGGGGGTTTTACTAATGAACAAACTACAATGTTCTTTCAAAACAAACAGAGTTATAGCTGTTTCATTAAAGCAGGAAGCAGAAATGGGCAGACTGACTGGGAATATGAAAAAGAAATTAATGGCATACTTTGCTTGGGTGGAGATTCTAACTTCTATGTACCAACAATGGAGCTTCAGAAAAAGAGGCTGAGACTGTACTTTCTAAGATGAAAATTGCTAAAACTTTAGTAGCTTCAGTAATACAGCCAAGAAGAAAAAAAATCTTTCGATGATTTTTGTTTTTTTTTTTAACATTCTTCAGGGAGTCATCTGTAACCAACACAGAAGAAATTGTTAAGTTGAGATAGTGTGTGAGACTGAAAAGGGAAGCAATCTCCTAATATGTTGTGCTCAGGACATCTGTTGTGGTCTCAATGGGAGAAATGATGCTGCTCATACTGTCAGAAGTGGCATGGCTGCATCTCTTCAGCTAGTATTTCTTGGGTCCGTTTCCCTGTGCCGCAGCCTCATATTGGTAAGACAGGTGATTACAGAAGTAGTTATAAAGGAGCAGAAACAGGGTCTACCAAAATAGGCACCTTGTTTCTCAAAGTAGTCGTGGCCGGTTTTTAGAAGAACATGCTGTAGGCAGATGCTAGGTAATCTAGCCCAGTAGAGCTTAGTATGGTCTCTAAGAGGTAACACTGACAGGGTGTTACCTAAGACTTAGAGTATGGTTTTCCAGGACATTTGCTATTATTCACTGTAATACTGGATCACAACAAATGTACTGGAAATAAACATATAAATAATGGCTAAGTTTAAGTTCCCAGATCACAGAATCACAGAATGGTTAAGGTTGGAAGGGACCTCTAGATAAGTGTTTTGTATAATTATTACACTTATAAATGTTGATGAGAAGTATATTTTTATTTTTTTCTTTTCAGTTTAATTAGATTTCTTTTTAGAAAGTTTCTTGACATGAAATTACATTCAACAATGAAGCTTTATTGGCTTTCAAACTATGAGATCAAGGTAAAGGCAAAGTGAGAATTCTGAGGTGTGTTTGTGGAAACATTTTAAAGGATGATCAGCTGAAATTATAGAAAACAAAATAAAATAGAACAGAAATCCTGGTCCCATAGAAGTCAAACTGAATGTTTAGTTGACCTCCATGGAGCTAAGATTTGATTTCTGTTTTGACACTGTAGCAGCAAAATAGTTTGAAATTCCTGAAAAGAACATAGAGAGGGTGAGAAGATGATTACCTTGGAGGATAAGCCAGAAAAGTGGGTGTTGTGGGGGTGGTTTTGTCAGGGGAAGATGGCTGACACACTGCTCAAGAAGGCCAGAAAAATCCTCTTTGAACAAAACAATTTTGAAGACCTTAGAATTTTCATACAATCTTAAGGCCTTTTGAAAGCACGGCACTCTTCATATTGATTGGAAAAATAGGAGAAAAAATATGTTTTTCACTGATGTGAGTCTTGCACGTTCATGGCAAAGGGGTGCTGGAGAAGCATCTCCTGTTCTTGCCGCTGTCCCTGTTTCAAAAGAAATCCGTGCTTCTTACCCATCACAGTTGATAAGTCCTTGTAGAGGACTATGTCCACTGGGACATAGTATAGATAAATTACAGACATACCGATTTTGGAATACATAAAAAATACTGAGGCAGGATTTTACTGGGTGGAACCTTTTGGTGTGACTTATCTGAGGGCAACTTGTTAGAATAAATATTATCTGCTTATGCAAAATCAATGCACAGGTCAACAGTAGCATGTAACCTAGCATTGACTTCATTAAAAATCAAATCTGAAATAATTCCTATATGATTTTCTTTGAGAAATGAGTTCTTCCTCTTGCTAATCAAATAATGCATGGGTTCTTAGGATAAGTTAAAAAGTTTTCATAAAACCTTGAAAAACAGTTCATGTGTATCTGAAATATACACAGGTAGAGAAGATGTGTGCCATTTCAGAAAATCGGAAATATTGGTGGTAAGAAGTGAGTCTTTTAAAATGTTTGAAGAAAAGATTACTTTTTAGAATGTTGTTGTGTCATGTATTGCACATTTGGGCATCAGTTACTGGAAGAAGCTTATGCAAAACCTTAAATTGTGGCACTGGCTTTAATATAACACAACTACATTTGATTAGTAACTTCCATGGTCTAATGAATAGCTTTGTAATGATTTTAGGAGGAAATCATAGAATCATAGAATGCTTAAGGTTGGAAGGAACTTCTAGAGATCATCTAGTCCAACCTCCCTGTACACGCAGGGTCACCTGGAGCAACCTGTTCCAGTATATGCATTTCATTATTGCATGTGTCTAGGAATAAGGGAATAACTAACGCATGCCTTTGCTGTTCAAAGATGATTTTGAGGTAGAGGATAAACTTCTTCAGACAAAACATGTATATTAGATAAAAAAATAGGTGTTTGGATTGCCCGAAAAAGCAATGATTGTTTCAATATTTCATTTTAATCTGATTTGTTTTTTTTAAGAAGTTCACTTTTATTTCATTTTTAAGCCAGAGCAATACATATAATGGGAACATAACATTCTAAACAGAAAAATGCTTCAAACTGTTTCTGGTTATAATTGTTTATTCAAATTCACAGTAGGAAGAAAATTATAGTTCCTGTGATTGCAATTCCTTTAAAATTTTATTCTTAAGCAATTTAGCAACAGTGGAAATCAGAAATGGGAAAGATATCTATCTAATTCAGTCTCAGCTATTGCTGGTATAGTTAAGCCTTACAAAATATCATTGGAAGATCATAACTTGTTATGAGTTGTCATAGCTCCATTTCATTCTAGAAAATATTTTGTCCAGTTTCAGATGTGCTTTATTCTGTGCTTGTATTTACTGGAGAGAAAAAAAAAAAAAAAAGGAGAGAGAGAACAAATTAGTTTCACATTAGTTTCACTGCATTAGAGGATAAAGATTTGATGTATTTGTTGAAATTACTTTCAGGGATAAGTTGATAAATATGCTTAGTCTGCCACTGCATTCCCCCCTTTCCAGGGAGACCTCTTAGGATCACAGACAATTTGTATTCTTCCAGAAAAAAAAGTTAAATGGAATCTTAGAGGATTGCAGTCTCTTACAATATTAAAAGGTTCCCAATCATGCTACATGTAAAACTGATGCAACAAAGTCTCCTTAAAGCTCTTTCACATTTACTCAAGACAAAAGAAAATGTGCATGATAATAACAGAACGGAGATGGTGCAAATGCTCTGGAGAGGGGTATGTATAACATACGTTTCAGGCAATGCTAGGACCTTCCATATCAACATCCAGGACTTTGCCCAGTCTTCCAGTGAAGACTTCCATATACATCTTTGGTATATGCGGATTACACTTGTGACCAAATATCTTCTTCTGAGCTGATGGGAACCTCCATCTCCCAAGATTACAGACAGGTTTACTGATTTAGTGGAATATTATATCTCTATATCTTCAAGATCTTGAGCAGTTGAAGCTGAACAGAAGTTTGGAACCATCTGGCAAAATAATAGCAATTGGTCTTTATTGCAGTATTAGCAGTAGAGCAGTAAAGCAGGTTACCCATTGCCCAGCCATCATGAGGTGGGTCTCTGAAAGCAGCTAGAAGTGTTAATTCTTTTCTGTCCTTTTATTTGTGTTTAAACTACAATTTATATTCAAGCATAATGATGCTTCTTTAAAACATGCCATCCTACCCTTCAATTTCTGTGTTGATTTCTCTATCTCCTCTGTCATTCTTTCTCTCTGATTATTTTTTCTATCCATCGTAGTTACCATAACATAAATGCTAGTTACGTATTTGTATTTAACATTCCTCTGTTGAACTTATTAATCTTCCATTACTCCACAAATAATAAAGAGAAAAATAACTAACATTTTAACCACTGCAGAAGCACTTCAGGATGTTGATTTTCACTTTTTTTCTTGGGTCAGGTTTAGAATTATTGCAGTTGTGAATCCCTGTAAAATCCAGACATTTGCCTTAGCATCTTGCACTTCATGAAGCCTTTTTTTATGACAAGAACATTTTAGGTGCTGTTTGGAAGTATTTGGGGGATGCCAGGAGATGTGTTAGAAAAAAAGAGTGACATCCACTTTTCAAGCCATCTTGGTGACCCTCCACCCTCAGAGATAGTCAGAATTTCTTATATTGACTTCATTAGCCTCACGGTCAGGGCCTTTGTTTAATCTTTTTTTATTTTTTTCTTTATTTTTAAATAGGAGAAAGTGAGAAGGAATAAAAGGACTTGTTAGTGATTGTCACTATATTAAAGAAAAAATTGTGCCAGTGTCTACTGTATAACTAAGAGTAAAAGGCACTTAGTAACAGAAAGGCCTCATGCTGTGAGTGAACTCTAATAGCTAGTTAGCCCACTTGGTGTCTCAACTGAGTCCTGACAAGAATCTTATCTAGTAGACTGAGCCTGTTTCCTGCTATTATTATTAAAATGTTTTTAAGGTTTAACAAGACCACAATACATTGGCATTGTATCGCTAACTGGAAATTTCTGTGTAATGACTATACAAGCAGTTTGTTTTCTTTGCTACAGAAAGTGTGATCTTTTCAACTAATTTTTGAGTTCTTTCCCTGAGTTGTCCTGGCAAGCAAAACTGAAGAGTGCAGAGTTATCAGAGGTTACCAAGGAGGCAAAATAAGCTGCGCTGAAGCTGCGAGGGGGGATCAATGCATCAACGGTTAAGTTAATGTTAAATTTTATTTCTTTTTAATCATTGCTTTTTAAGATGAATGTGAATTAGATGTCAAGATTAAATCAATGGGTTATAACTGTGCAAGTAAAAAGTAGCTGTTGTATCAGTTGACTGAAACATCATCAAATATGAATATAATTCTGAAGAGAAACAACACTGAAAATCATACTGAAAATGAATCCAGAATAAAAGGACTGCCTTTTGGTGAGGAATCTGTACTATTGCCTTGACAACCCAAGCCACTGCAATACTGTCAGTTAAAGAATTTATTTATGTCTTCTTGAGAACAGTGGTAAAACTCCCACGCAGTTTGACTTGAGGAGGAATCGAGTCATTCTATTTCTGCACAGATCTAATCATTCAGATTTTTTTTGGCTTAAGTGAGAATACTCTGAGGACTGATACATGCTGGTTTCTGAGAAATGAACAGTGGCTTTTCACAGGATGAGGATTGTCTGGAGAGTAATATGCTATAGGTCTACTACCACCTGCCTACTAGCACATTCCTTACTAGAGAAGAAAAGACAAGGTGATAAATAGGACTTATGCCAATGTGGCTTCAGCAAGGGATTTTCCTAGCTTTGAGGAGCACATCAGTGTTCTAAATGGCCCTTTATTCTAAGGCTGTTTGAGGCTGGATGTGATCCAGAAAATCAGCCTACTTATACCTGCAAGTTTTAGCACAATAAATATTAGATCTTATCTTGTATTTGAGTTGTTCACTGTGCCTGTAGTGCTAACTTTTGTTGGCTGAGAATAGTGGGCTGGGCTTTAAGTAGTTAAATAAATGCTTTTTTGCCAATTAGTCTATTTTTTTAAAAAAAGCATCTTATCAAAAATAAAAATCTAAAACTAAAGATTAATGCCAAAAAACTCCTAACTTTGGAATCCATCTGATAGTGACTTTGTGCTGAATTGATTTTTTGAATAAAAGAGTTTTTCTGTTTTTTTTCCTAAAGCTTTTAACTTGTTTTCTGAGCTTTTTGTAGAGCCAATGAAGATTAACTGTATATTGTTATCAAGTTTGAAACTCTCAACTGTAGAGTAAAGGGATAATATCAGAACATTGTAGTTGTGTTCCAGCATTAGTTACATCGAACTTGACTTTCAAACTCCAGCCAGAGTGAGAAAATGTTTATATTAGTTGATAACTGCTTAATGACAGTGAACTGTCTCTGTTCAGAGATTATCTCTGTTGAAGATGAAAAATATCTCATTGAACTTAAAAATACAGTGGTGTGAATGCTTTTTTTTTTTTTTTTTTCTCCCAAGCCTTCTGGTGGCTTGAGTGCAACACATTAGAGCTGGATTGATGGAAAAACTTGGGGAAGTTTAATTGCTGCATTATGTGTATTACTGTTCCCTGGAAAAATGAGAGTCTTGAGGTTGTGATGCATATAAAAACAAGTTGGAGATGCAGTGAGAAATTTTTTCCTCCTCCCTAAAACAAAGCTGTTCAAATGTCTCATGCTTGTTTTCAGCAGTTTTTCCCAGGACTGTACAAATATGATATTGCAATTTCTACTTCCGTTTTGTGCTCTCCTCTTTTGATATAGACATAATGATTCTTTACTTGATAGTAAACACAGCATAGCTAAAATCAAAAGTTCTAAGTTCTGCTGTTGCCTCCTCTCAAGTCAGAAGAAAAATTCCTCTGTCTTTTCTAGTTCATGCTTGAATCCTCAGTGTTCGTATTAGTTAAATACAAATGAAGCCCCTGAAGATCTATTCAAACACTCCTGTAATGTTATGAAAATCAGAAGGACTTAGGCATGTACTAGAATTATTAACCACAGAAATTCAAAAAACATGAGTCATACTACCATAAAAAAAAGTCAAAAGTAACAGTCATGTAAGTCTTTGTTAGAAATAATGAGATTATCAGGATAAAGCCACCCTTTTAGGTTGCCTTTGTTTTTCTTATAGATTTTTCATGTGAGAAGTTAGTTACTGTTTCACCTGCCTCTATGAAGTTGTGATAAAAAGGCTCTGTTTGATGTTGTTGAAAGATGAAATTATGTTTAATTGCCATGCTTGAGGAGTTGAGCCCACAGTGAGGATACAAAGTAGCCTTTGCAGTTTGCTCACAGTAAAATCATAGCTATTGATGATGATTTAAAAATTAATCGTGCATATTGTTTGTTTGCTGACCTATAATCTTAAAATCATAACCAGATGAAATATTCGAAGTATAGCTGAGCTAACAAGATTAAAACGTTTGAAAAGGTCCTTGAAGTGCACTACTAAATATGGATGCAGATGGCTTTAATGAATATTTCATCTAAGGAACCTTACTAATTAAGATTCACATCTCCAATGATACCTAAAAAACCTGCTGTTGATAGCTGCACTTCTTCAGTGTAACCCTAGTCACCTTTGTTACATGATTTATATATGGATTTTGTTCTGCATTTTCTGGAATGAATAGAAGGGAATCCCTAAATTCTCCATTATTTTTACACTGCATTACTCAAGGTTCTGAGAGAGGTTTTGGTATTCTTTATCTGAAACAGGTATTTATTTCAAGAGCACAGTAATTCGTATTT
Source organism: Nothocercus julius (assembly GCA_013398735.1). NCBI lineage: Eukaryota > Metazoa > Chordata > Aves > Tinamiformes > Tinamidae > Nothocercus > Nothocercus julius. Next base: position 119,357 of record VZSV01000382.1, read on the forward strand.
AAATGTCTGGTTTTCAGTCATATCAACGTTCCTAAAGTTAAGTCCACGCAGGTCTGAAATTTTGTCAGGTTGTAACAATTCAAACATTAATGTAGGGAAAAAAATACAAAAGCATCACTTTACTGCTTCCTATTGTCATCTTTGTAGGTAAATTATTTTCTGTCTGAAATACAGAAATGACCAGTTTCAGAACCAAAACATGAACATCATAGAAATGTCTTTAAATAATTTGTGTAAGCATTTGTTTGTATTTAATTGAGTTGCCAGCTTTAGAGTATCTGTTGTAGTTCTAATTCATATATGAGAAGCTCATCCAAAGTGTATGGGGTACTTACAGGATAACCTGAAGGGACTTGCGTGACACATGGGTTTTCTGGCTGCCTGAATGGGATGAATACATCTCTTTCTGTGCCTCTATGTATTTCCACTCTTTAACTGGCAAGTTAATTAAATGAGTCTAATCCCTTAACATGTAGTGCAGAATGGAAAAAAAAAAGAAGAAAAAAAAAAAAACAGTGCCAAAACAATGCCAGATCTCTTTGTGATTGAAACTCTGTGGTAATGTGTTAAATCGAGCTTGCTGTTGCTTTTGTTCCTACTCTCGTTGCTGCTGTGGTTATAGCTATTTGTGCCACTGTCATCCTTAGGAGCTCGAACAGCAGACTGTTACAGTGTTGTAACAGAGCGAAATATTCAGAAGTTTGTATAAAATATGTGAGAAAGATGACATTGCCACCAACAGAGCAAAGAGTATAGGGAACCAATGAAACAATTTGTGTTGCAACAGCTTGGGTTGCAATGATCAACGTAGTCTCTGTCTGTCAAAGAGTTTGTGGGTCCTTGTAACCAACTGGGCATAGTTGAGACTTCAAAGAACAGAATGAAGATATTGGGCAGATAAATGCAAGGAATATCTTGCAAGTGAGAGAACAGGAAATTTGCTGAGGCTAGTTCTGTGTTGTGTTCATTCCTGCTCCATCATTGAGAAGGAGGTCTGGAAAGGAAGAAAACTGAAGCAATTTTTTTAGTGGTGGAAAGCGGGTTGCTTATGGGTTTGTGAGCTAATTTCTTCCATAGTACCTTGTGACCCACTGTGAGACACTGATTTGGGGATTAGCTAAAATGAAACGCTCAAGGACCCAACCACACAGATAACTAACCTGAGGTTTCACAGCAGCTACAGGTGTTCCTGCAGTCTTGAGATGGTCTCTGTTGCAGAGGTACTTTGTATCTGGAGGGCAGAATTGCATCTATATTAATCTGTTAGGCCTTTCTTCCTACAGAGAAAGTGGTAACAGCATGTTTTATTCCTAAAACTTGTCCTAATGGCTCCTTAGTTACTTAGGTCTATATGTAATATGAAGACTAGATTATTCATTTGAGCTTGTTTTCTTGAAAGGAGATGATGAACATACTCCATTCAGATATTAAAACTAAGATACAAAATGGCACATCAGAAAATTGCATTTAATAGCTGACATTAAGGCAAAAGGGAGGTTTTCTTATTTTTAAGGTGAAGATCTTGTGATGATGAGGAATACAATGGCATACAGTTCTATTTATCTTGAACATGCTGAAGGAGAGTGAGGATCCTAGGTTGTTTAACTCAGCATTCATGTGGCAATTTGGTATTAGATTTCTGATTATAGAGTTACATTTAGGCCGAAGAGATAGAGATCTGCTCTGCTTGCCCATACATCCATCTCTGAGTTCCATGTATGCCTGAGACAGCAGCATCTGTAGTAGACTAATGTCATATGCAACTGCAGAGGATCAACAGGACTTGTACTCCCCCATGAAGAGATTTTATTAAAAAACAAGATTTCTGCTATTTTAATAATAACAGAGTACTTAACTATAAAATGTCATGAGTATCTCTGCTAGTGCGCTGTTGCTGTAACTCCTGTTTCTTTGCTGCTAGTGTCACTGCATTTGGGTTTTATATTATCTCATATAGTTGCTTTTAAAAAGAAGTAATGGTAGAATACAAGAAGATTTGGACCACCATTCAGTGATAACTCTTTGTGTCAGGACAAAAATTTACTGCAAGTTTTTGTGATAAAGAAGTTTTTTTTTTTTTTTCTTTCTTTTTCTTTTTTTTTTTTTTTCCAGGTATCATGACCAGCAAGATGTTACTAGCAACTTTCTTGGAGCAATGTGGTTGATTTCAATAACTTTTCTATCCATTGGATATGGTGACATGGTACCTAATACATACTGTGGGAAAGGAGTCTGTTTACTCACTGGAATCATGGTGAGTGTTCCTGAATTTATTTGCCAAGTATGACATTAAGTTTGCTGGAAGTAGTCCCAAAACTCTTGGCTGTTGTAACAAAAGGGTTGCAGAGTGTTTCAGCTTACTCTCACCTCTCCCACAGTCTCTCATTCCATATTA
>VZSV01000382.1:134813-149145 GCA_013398735.1 Nothocercus julius
GAACTTACCAAAGCTGAAAAACATGTGCATAATTTCATGATGGACACCCAGCTAACTAAAAGAGTAAGTCACGCTTTGTATTCATGACTAAAAAGGATATGTATGTTAAATCTATTCCTGCATTTGTTTTAAATGATCCTGTGCTCCATTCTCTTATTGAACATTTTCAGACATCTGATTTTGCAAGGTACCATGTGTAGGAAGTGAATGCCCTGGGCTCTCTGAAGTCAAGGGCAGCAGCAGGTTCCCCACAGGTTTTGAAGATTTGCTTATTCTATTAAAAAGGATTCTTGCTGCTGGAAGACAAATCATGTAACCAACAGTTAAATCTATGAAACTAGAGAGCAATATTATAAATGGATAAACTCCCATACAGTGAAAAGAATACGAGAATGTGTAGAATCCTGTGGCTGAAATAGATGAAATGACTGACATATTTCAGAATTTCAAGCTATGAAGGACTATCCTTTATAAAAAGATATGCCTTCTTATACTTATGAATAATTTAAAGTATTCATAGTTTGTGAGGTAGTCTTTGCAATTGCTTTGTGTACTGAACACAGTAATGCATCACACTGAAAGATGTTTTGTAGATAATATACAAATATTTGAAAGAGGTATTAATAAGAACAAAAACTTCAGAAATTATTAACATTTATTAAAACTGTTTTAAAATCTTCCTTAAGAGATATAACAGTCTTTTGTTGACAAATAAGATTTTGGAAAATGAAAGAACACAGTAAAGGAAGCAGTAGAAATCCTGTATCCATGAAAAATAGGTCAGTGTTGAGGAAACGCAAAAATGAGTGGGAGAGCTTGATTAATCTTAGTTATTGAGGAGAACCAATACTGGGAGGAAAGCCTTCACACTCAGAATGGGAACTCGCTGGAGCTTGTCCTTACTGATGGGTGGAGAGCCCTGAAGCAGAAAAAGGGCTCTGCTCTGGATTGGGAAGGTCAGTTGCACCAGCAGTGCGCCTCACAATGGTGCTGCGTGATGCTGCCTCAGCTCCTCTGGTCAGGACACCCAGAAAATGTCTCCACTGGAGCTGATGCTCCTCTCAGGCATGTCAAAACATTGCTCCAGTTTTATTAGCTTCCACATCTCTCTGCTGGTCACCAGGGAAAAGCATACATCTTCCCCAAGCAGTTATAGTGAAGAATACCAAAGATGAGCAGGAAGGCAGTTCTTACATAGGCATAAAGGGTGGGATTTGTGTAACCTGCCTTTAAGTGTCTAGTTGAGCTGCTGCTTAACCCTCATTATAATCCGTTAAGGTCCTGCTGTTACTAGGCCTTGGGCAGCAGTTTGTCACTTCCTAACAGAGACATAGTCTTTTGGAAATACACAGTGGTGGTGCTGAAAATGAGGTGAACCTTACTTATCTGAGTCAGTTCATGTGATTAAGAGCAGAAATCTACTGTAAACGTAGGCATTTGGCCAAATTAATCACATTGCAGGAAACTAGTATATGAAGAGTATAGAGAAACAGGTATCTAAAATAATCTCACTCGCAGATGGTGATTTAGTGGCAGATTTCAAATGTAGCAAACTGCTTTGATGCTTGTCCATGATAACGTAACAAGTTGCCATTCAAGATGCTGACAAGAAAACTTTTCAAGTGTGATCTGACAGCTGAGATGAAAATTTCTCTCAGGGGAAAAAAAGGTTTGTGAAGATTGGTCAGATTTTGAGAGACTGGTGCTCATTTATGTCTTTTAAAGTTTATTCCATTCAGCTATCATTCATATATAAAGCTAAATATCTGTTCAGTAGGGCGTCCAAGTAGTGCTTTGGTAGCTTCAGTACAAAGCAAATGAAAAGCAAAACCAACCCTTTAATTTGGAGATGCCCAGCACAAATCAGTTCCACAAATACTGGGGAGGTTTCCTCACAGCCTGAAGCAGTTTCCACTGAAGTCGGGGCCAAAGTTCTCCAGGGATTTTACAGGGGCAAGGAGGAAGCTCGGGTCTGGTGGGTTGAACTGATCCATCTGCTGAGCACTGCTGCTACAGGGGCGGGCAAGATAGAGAGCCAGAGGGAGAAAAAGTCGAGGTGAATAATAAGGACTGTTTGCCTGTATAAATAACCTAGCATTTGTGTCATTAATCAACAGTGTATTTAAATTGTCCATTGTTTTCAACTATTCCTTAGAGTATTGGAGCGCCTAGGAAACAACTGTGGGTACTCTTAACGTTTCATAGACCCACGAAAAATAATTGAAGAACTCATGAAGTCTACTTCATGAGTAGAACACTGGATACATTAATTAAGAAGGTATTTTTCATGTCCTGTTTGAATGGTAAGAAAGAAACCAGAATAAAGAAACAAAAGCAGAAGAATAAAACCTGTTTGAACAGCTCTGGAAAGTTAAAACCGTTAAATTGCTAAAAGAAATAGGAGGTAATAATCAAACAGCAATAAGAGAGGAAATTTTTGGTCATATAAAATATATCTAGCTAATTACTATACTGATTAATATTCCTTCACTGTGATCTGTATTGCTGTAAACACCACATGGTCCTAAGTCTTTTCAAGAGGGGCAAGTAATTCCCAGGTGCAAAGAAAGCCAGTATGTATCACTTTTAATAAAGCCCAGTATCACTCTTACAAGGAGCAGAGAAATTACTCAGCAGTCTTCCTGGCCAGACCATGTTTCCTGGCCTCATTGCTGCAGCTTCCTCATATACCCATTTTCCCACAGGTGGAGTATTAAGGTGTTTTAGCAAGAGTTTGCACTAGAATGCATTAGAAAAAATTATATAATGCTGTTTTTGTCATCCTGGTGTTTTTCTTTTATTAAATAGGTGAAAAATGCAGCGGCCAATGTACTCAGGGAAACATGGTTAATTTATAAAAACACAAAGCTTGTTAAAAAGATAGACCATGCGAAAGTAAGGAAGCATCAACGCAAATTCTTGCAAGCTATTCATCAGTAAGTACTATTTTGCTTTGGTTTCTTGCCCAGGTATTTCTGTCTTCTCTTTCTCTCCCCCTACTGAGAACTTTGCTCTTGAGGTTGTACTCCTTTCAGAGTAAGAAAAAAAAATTGTGTTGTTTTGTTTTGTTTTTCTTTTTAATAGTAGTGTCTGTTTAGAAAAGAAAGTATGCTGGCTGTGTATGCCCAGCACATGATAAATCAAACTTGTTCACAGTTTTTTTCACAGGTGTTCATAATGTTTTATGAATTGGCTGAGCCGCTGTGAGTATGGGTGGGTGTTACCATTCAGACTATCCTTTGTTGTTTCTATTTGCTCTACAGGTAAAAAGCTACAAAACACACTAGATGATAGAGAAAAAAATGGTTTCATTTGTAGCAAATAATTCCACATATTGCATCATCACATATCACATATCAGAATGATGTGATAGAACAGCTGTTATGAATATCTATGTTGTGTTTAATGAAAAGCATATACAATAAATCAAGTTTTCAGCTGTGCAGTTCAACAGCAATTAGCTGTTTCTCTCCTCCATATTTTCTTAGTGGTTAAAATCTAAAGTAGATATGTTAACTATTACCCTTGGCATCAAGTGTAGAGAATGGGAGTATATTCTCGCAACTATTGTATGGCTTTTGGACACTGCTGGCATAATTCAGATCAGCTCTTCTCCTCTGCTGAACACCTAAAGGGATTGAAAACAAGTCTGAGAATTGTGACCAACAGCAGGATTAGGCTGATTTATGGTATGCCAGTCTGTAAGTACTTAACTAAAATTTATAATATGTATTTTTCAGAAAGCTATCTATCTCACCACTAGAGTTGTACAGTGCTTCACTTACTAATTCTTGGGTTATATAGGAAAAAGACCTTTCTTCCTCAGGAACCACAGATTCACCATAAGGAATGGGCAGGACCCATGCCACTATTTGTGTGCTCTGCTTGACATGCCCATCTAGCCTGCGGCAGCCATGTATACAGCCTACAAAATATATTTTATGACATATTGTGGAAATGCAGCTAAATTAATTAAGGTTCATTTTGATTTTTTTTTTATAACTTCTAAGAGCTCTGTGTGTGTATGCATGAGGAGAGCTTCATGTCACTGACCCACCTATATTCATGCAGACTCTCCTGTGTGGCATCATTTTGCATGAAAGAGAGGAGCAGGAAGGCCAGGTTATCATATTTCTTATTAGTAAATTGAGGATAACAGTCACTGCTTCTCTGTCTCATAGCATTGTTTTAAAGAATTGGTAGCTAAGCTTTAAAGTATGAAATATTCTACAAACCTTTGTTACTGTGTCATATTTAGCAAACTTGCAAGATGAACTGTTATTGTGCTCTTGTAGAAATAGTTGAGGCAATAACAAGGCCACAAAAGCTGAGGCATTTCTTAGGTAGGAAAAAAACTATCTATCTTAGCTCAATTCTGACATGTGGCTCAGTTTAAATGACCCAGGTGAGGGGGCAAGGATGGCGTGTCCTGCACATCCTTTGCAATAATTGAATCTCTGATTGTAAAGGTTATGCCTTAACATTTTAACCGTATTTATTCTGTGTGTGTGTGTATATATATGCGTGCATGTGTGCGTATCTAGGCTCATGGGTATGTGCAAAGAGGAATCTAAAATAAAAAGTACAGCAGGTTTGATATGCAGCTTTGCATTTCTATTCAAGCCCAGAAAAGAGCTTCACAGCTTGCAAAGTGTTGTTGTGCACCTGCCTTAAAAATTCATTAATCATGTGGCGGGGGAGGGTGGAGTGAAGCAGGTGGCATCAGACATTTATTTTTCCCTAGCTGTACCAGCCAAACGTTGAACAGCTGTATTAATAATTCATTTCCCTCTGTCCTTTAGCACTTTGCTTCCCATTCCAAAAAATGTTTTATAAAAAAAAAAAAAAATGTTTTCTCAGTATGCTGAGGAACATGCCATGGATGGAAACATTGCTCTAGCAATCTGCTTTCTTCCATTGGCTGCAGAGTAGCTGGGTGTAATTTGTTTGCTCTCCCTTTGTGTCTTTGAACTTTTCTGAAGGGACTGAGGGAGTCACCACAGCACATGGCTCTCTTCCCTCTTTCTGGATTCTCATTTTTTTTTATTGGTCCTTCTCCCCACTGTTGGGCTGAAGACAGGGATGAAAGGAGTGAAGTTTTAGAGGCAGTTTTATACAAGAAATCAGAGTAGGGCATGTTAACAGTCTCAAAGTCACAGCCATTAAAGGTCTGAGGATATTTCCTGTGACTGTAACTTCATCTGGTCTGGGTCTTTTTTCCTCCTCATACACAGTAAATAAGGTGAAAGTGATCAGCACTCTAAACAATAGTATTGCATTTTTATGTATTGTATGAATAAGAACATTTAAAGCTGATAGCTAATGGGAACATTTCAACATACTGCAAGTTCCCTTGTCATAAATGCAAGCCCATTAGACTTCACCTGAGACCATCACTGAGTAGAAGTAATAGCAAGTCCCTAGGACGTCCTATATGCTGAATCAAGCCCACTGTGCTCATTTGGTTGTTTTAGTATATTTTACNCAGACTATCCTTTGTTGTTTCTATTTGCTCTACAGGTAAAAAGCTACAAAACACACTAGATGATAGAGAAAAAAATGGTTTCATTTGTAGCAAATAATTCCACATATTGCATCATCACATATCACATATCAGAATGATGTGATAGAACAGCTGTTATGAATATCTATGTTGTGTTTAATGAAAAGCATATACAATAAATCAAGTTTTCAGCTGTGCAGTTCAACAGCAATTAGCTGTTTCTCTCCTCCATATTTTCTTAGTGGTTAAAATCTAAAGTAGATATGTTAACTATTACCCTTGGCATCAAGTGTAGAGAATGGGAGTATATTCTCGCAACTATTGTATGGCTTTTGGACACTGCTGGCATAATTCAGATCAGCTCTTCTCCTCTGCTGAACACCTAAAGGGATTGAAAACAAGTCTGAGAATTGTGACCAACAGCAGGATTAGGCTGATTTATGGTATGCCAGTCTGTAAGTACTTAACTAAAATTTATAATATGTATTTTTCAGAAAGCTATCTATCTCACCACTAGAGTTGTACAGTGCTTCACTTACTAATTCTTGGGTTATATAGGAAAAAGACCTTTCTTCCTCAGGAACCACAGATTCACCATAAGGAATGGGCAGGACCCATGCCACTATTTGTGTGCTCTGCTTGACATGCCCATCTAGCCTGCGGCAGCCATGTATACAGCCTACAAAATATATTTTATGACATATTGTGGAAATGCAGCTAAATTAATTAAGGTTCATTTTGATTTTTTTTTTATAACTTCTAAGAGCTCTGTGTGTGTATGCATGAGGAGAGCTTCATGTCACTGACCCACCTATATTCATGCAGACTCTCCTGTGTGGCATCATTTTGCATGAAAGAGAGGAGAAGGAAGGCCAAGCTATCATATTTCTTACTAAACTGGGGGTAGTAGTCGCTGCTTCTCTGTCTCATAGCGTCGTTTTAAGGAATTGGTAGCTAAGCTTTAAAGTATGACATATTCTGCAAACCTTAATTACTGTGTCATATTTAATGAACTTGTTAGATTAACTGTTACTGTTCTTGTTGAAATAGTTGAGGAAACAACAAGACCACAAAAGCTGAGGCACTTTTTAGGTAGGAAAACAACCTACCTTGGCTCAATTCTGACATGTGTTTCAGTTTAAGTGACTAGGGAGAGAAGAGGAAGAGTAGCGGTTTGGGGGTAGAGGGTGGCATGTCCTGCACATCCATTGCAAGACTTGAATCCCTGATTGCAAGGGTTATGCCTTAAAATTTTAACCTTATTATTCTGTGTGTGAGTGTATGTGTGTGTTCGTACATCTGCACATGTGTATGCACAAAGCGGAATCTGAAATAAAAAGCACAGCAGGCTCGATCTGCAGCTTTGCATTACCATCCAAGCCCAGAAGAGCTTCACAGACTGTTAAGTGTTGTTGTGCACCTGCCTTAAAAAGTCCTTTACCAGGTGGTGAGGGAGGGTGGGGTGAAGAAGGTGGCAGCAGTCATTTTTTTTCTAGCTGTACCAGCCAAACTTTGAACAGCTCTATTAATAATGCATTTCCCTCTGCATTTAGCACTATGCTTCCCATGCCAAAAACTGTTTTATTTAAGAAAAAGGAGAGAAAAAAAAAAAAAAAAAAAAAAAAGGATAGCTTTTTCAGTACACTGAGGAATGAGCCGTGGATGGAAACACACTGCTCTAGCAGTCTGCTTTCTGCCAGAGTAGCTGGGTGCAATTTGTTTGCTCTCCCCTTGTACCTTTGCACTTTCTCAAGGGACCAAGCGACTCTCCGCAGCACATGGCTCTCTTCCCGCTTTCTGGATTCTCAGGTTTTTATTGGCTTGTCTGCCGCTCTTCCTCAGCCATTGGTCTGGAGACAGGGATGAAGAGAATGAAGTTTAGGCTTTATACAAGATACCAGAGCAGGGCACAGTAACAGTCTCAAACTCTCAGTCCGTAATGGTCTGAGGATGTTGCCTTTAACTGTGTTACCTTCTGTTGCTCGGGGTCTTTTCCTTCTCATGCACAATAAACAAGGTGAAGGTGATGGGCACTCTGAACAATAATACTACATTTTTATGTATTGTATGAGTAAGAACATCCACAACTGATAGCTTTCGGGAAGGTTTCTATGTAGTGTGAGTTCCCTTGTTGGAAATGCAACCCAGTGAGACCCCATGTGAGGCAGTCACTGAGTAGAAGCAACAGAAAGTCCCTAGGGACATCCCACATGCAGAATCGAGCCCACTGTGCTCAGTTGGTTGTTTTAGTATATTTTACAGTTTGTTTTCTTTTGTTTTGTCTTTTTATTTCAACAAAATGAAAATAGAGCTCGGAAGTAAGTTGTATGAGCTGTTCCTTTCAAAATATGCAGAATTTGCCACTGCATGCAAAAAAAATAGAGTCTTTATTTGTGAACTTTCAATGGTCTGATTGCTGCCATGGAAACGCGATCCAGAATCATGATCTTTTGCTGTGATAAGTGAAGTTCATAATATCAGGATGTTTCATATTTTGTCTTAATGAACTTGAGAACAAAAGTCAGCTACTTTTCTTATAATCTGGCTGCTGCAGCTAAAGACTTGCCATTACCTAGAGATATATTTTTAGAGTCTGTGTAGGTTTTGGGCTGGTTACCATTACGTACTGTCAAACTGTCAGCAGGTACTGCTTTTGATAACAGCTTGCTCAAAATTTTAGAAGTCAGCATGCAAACTGGCACATGGATTATTCTGAGACTCTTAAGCGGAAAGTATATATCCTGAGTAATGTTTCAGAGATGCATTCCACACATTTTCCTTTAAAACAGTTCCAGCACATAGCTCCTGAAAGCTCCAGTTCTACAAACCACATACACAGGGTGCTCCAGAGTCAGCCTCCAGGGGGAAAAAAGACAGTGGATGACGTTCAGTAGCAAGCTGCTGGCATGTCAACGTAAGGTAGAAATCAGTTGTTCACTAACAGAGTCATTTCTACACATTCACTGTTCACAACTTACTTTTGTCATGGAAGTTAGCTTAGATGTCAAAGGCAAATATTTAGGGCCTACAGATCTGAATACAAGTGTCTGGAGTTTGGACCATATCCCGGAAGGCTTTTATTTATTTAGACAACTAGAAATACGTATATCTACATCTACATATATATGTATACAAAACAAACAAACGAATGCAACAAAAACTTAATGCATTTTTGAAGCTACCATCCTTCATCTGGTTCTCCAGATTTAAGTGGTAATTTGTATCCATTTTCTCCAATTTAGTATAAAAAAATAAGCATCACTGAATAGGACTCCACTGGTTTAAAGTAATTTATAGCCATCATGGAAATGTCAATTCATTGGACATTAATAGATTCATTGGCTTCCAGAAGCCTAAGGATATAATCCTGATCTTTCTGAAAGCCTTAGACATTTGTTATTAATTTAAGTGGGGTCAGAATTTCATCCCCCATTTATTCCAAATACAGAGAAGGCAAAAGAATTTTCCACATGTAGGCTGAGGCTGAAGTGAAGAAGGAGAACTTTGTAGCTGCCACAACTGCACCACAGAAGCAGGCAGAGGCAAGGAGATGTCTTGTGCACCACCACCAGTTTCAGTTTTTGTTTTACAAGAACAGTTGTATATGCTTTTGTGAAGTCACGTTTCCTTTGTAAGATATACATAATTTTCTAAGTAACACAATAGGTGAGAAATAGGCGGAGTGTGTGTTAGCAACCCACATGCCATAAAATGTTGCCATTATTTTCATTTGAGAGGTAACCACTTGGTTGCCCCTTGAGATATTAGAAGAATACATGGCATCTATCATCCATGTGTTATAAATTCATGTGTTGTTTTTGAAAAATGCTATTTATTGCTCAGAATATCCACTAGAAAAGTCACTGACAGTCTAATCTCTGTTGGAAAATGTTCAACAAACTACTAATTCACTTAAGAGATAAAATGCTTATTTTTGAAAATTACATATATAAACCCAATCCGATAGAAGTTCATCTGAAAAGCATGGAGTTTAATTCAAAGAACATGAGGAGAAACTTGTCCATATATCTTTCAAAGAATGTGCACAACATAATAAAGTTAGGTAAGCATCAAAGATAAAATATGCACTCAATTATTACATATTTTTTTGAAAAGGGCATTGAAAAGGTATGTATAACATAAATTTAAATTATAATCATATTTAGATTTGCAAGCTATGTACAGAAAGGTAAGGTAATTGAACATATTGGCAAGTATATTGGTTATTTAGCTGCTGGTCAGATAAAAGTTCTATTTAATTAGTGGGAACTCACTTATCACTGTATTTCCATCAGGTTCAAACACCTGCTAACCCAATCCATTTCAGACTGAACAGGGCTAATACCTGTATCTAGTCATGTAGGCATGGGAAGATTCAATTGCTGCAACATTAACAACAAAAATCCTTTGTTCCATGTTTCTTCCTATATCTACTTGTCACGATACTGAGGCTTTGAGGAATGTTTTGGCTTTCTTTCATGTAGCCTGGATAAATTGTTACCTCCCTTTTTGAATTCAACTTTAACCATGGCAAACAGTAGTCTCAAGGACATCACATTTCTTGCTCTTTCTTTTTTGCGGTGTGGAAGAAGCATGCTTCTCATTGTACCAGACACATGACCAATTCTGACTTTACACAGAGTACTCGGGCATTGTCCATGCGGTTTTTTGTCCTTGTAAGTTTTATGCATGCTTTTTAGAAAGCCTCAGATGACTCCAGAGCCACCCACACAATCTGACTTAAAATTCCACTTTTTAGGTTAAGAAGCGTAAAAATGGAACAGAGGAAACTGAATGATCAAGCTAACACTTTGGTGGATCTGGCAAAGGTTAGTAGACAAGTATTGTTTTGCAGTAACATGCATCCTGTCAAAGTGAAGATAGTGTAAATGAAAGTGTTATGTATTACACGTGTAAATACTGTTAATTTTTCTTCTTCTACAAATAACAATATATTGTCTCTTCTGGGTTAATATTTCTTGTATGAAACTAGTGTAGTATTTACAACATTAGTGAAGGTTCAAATGCATTTTTTACTGAATATTTGAAAAAAAAAAATCATAACTACATGGGCTGATCCCAAGAGCTGCTGAACCAGCTGCAGTGTCGGTAAATGCTGAGTCTGAATGGTGGTGGGGCAGCAGTTGTGAACAGCGCTATCGTGAGGGATTCTTCTTTCCAGTTAGAACTGCTGTGATGTGGGGCACGTCTCTTCTGGACACACAGACTGAAGTCAGGGTTTCTGCATTTCCCCACTAGCTCTTTTGTAAAGCAGTGACTTGGGACTTTATATGACTAAATATCTAGTCTTTGCTTGTTTTTGTAATGAATAATAACTGGACACTTTGCTGCTAAAGATTTATCTTTTGAAAAACATTTGAGATGAAAGTGCTATTCCAGGGCAAACTACTTGCCTGTTGTTGTACTTTAAACATAAAACAACGAGACAAGAAGCAGAGTGCTCTTTGGGTTTCACATGAGACTACCAGTACGTAACAGTTACTTTGTATGGACTTCACGAGAGGTATCAGAAGCGTTTGTATACTTTTCCTAATGGTTCCTCATACCGTTGTCTTCAGACATCCCCAAACCACAATTTGAAGTGCATCATCAAGGCAAAGGTCAGACACGGTGGTGGCTGTTTTGCTGTAGAGAACCCCCTGCCTTAGCCTCAGTTGCTGAATATACGTGTCACTCTACTTGTTCTGGCAACTGATAAGGACTTTTCGGATACTATTTCATGTAGACTAATTTGCTTTCAGTGATCATGCTATCATCTTCAAACAGGGGACAAGGAAATAGATTATAGACACTCACCTGCTACTTCAGTGCTTTGCACTTCAGGTAGTCATTCAATTAATTTTTCATTTCTGTATAACGGATTTTAAACTTTAGCTAGTGTGTCTACTGAATTGCATCAAATTATTTTAACTTCAATTTAAGTCTAATCTGAAGTCTTAGACTACAAGAGGGAGAAATTCAGTCATTATTTTTAGCCAATTCTGTGCATCAATTGTAAGAAAAGCAAATGGAAACAAAAGAATAAGAAGTGGCAGACTCTATGAAATAATACATTTTAGATTACATTTGTACTGATCATTTTAAGTTTTACTTGCATGCTTTCCATTAACAAGCACTGCTTTGCAGAGGGCAGATAGTTGGAAGAAGGTACAAACAGAGAAGCATATGCTTGAGGTTTTGCTTCATGCTCTACACTTCAAAAAGAGTACACCAGTTCAGGGGAACCTGCTTGGCTTAAGGAGAAAACAAGCAAAACTGTTCTGCTTAAAAGTATCAAGTTGTTTAAAAATGAGAGGAAGTACAGGAGAGTCAAGAGCATATCACTGTGCTTTGCAACTTCTCATCTTCTCACAATGTATACAATTAATTCTGTTCACAGATCTTATGATGGTGCATTTCTAAATACCTGAAGTTCTGAGAAGGTTTATCTAATTCATTGAGCTTGACATTTAAAATACTACTGAATATATCAGTCTTATATTTCTGTTCAAAAAAAATTAGCACCAGTAGAAAGTTTTGTTTTGAATCTACAAGTAAAATTGTTTCATAAAACTAGATCTTGTTCTGATATTCGTATCCAGTTTTGCGAAGTGCAGAATCACTTAGGAACCATTGTAAAGCTGCTCTGAACCTTGCAGTGTTTGCAAGAGCTCTCTAAACCTTTGTTTACATCCTTCTAATTTCAGACTCAAAACATCATGTACGACATGATTTCCGACTTAAATGAAAGAAGTGAAGATTTTGAGAAAAGAATTGCTACTCTGGAAACTAAACTGGAAACTTTAATTGGTAGCATTCAAGCTCTCCCGGGACTGATTAGCCAGACAATCAGCCAACAACAGAGGGATTTCCTCGAGGCTCAGATACAAAATTATGATAAGCATGTTGCCTACAGTGCTGAGCGATCACGGTCTTTGTCAAGAAGAAGGAGATCCTCCTCCACAGCACCACCAACTTCATCAGAGAGTAGCTAGAAGAGAATAAGTTAACCACAAATAAAGACTTTTTTGCCATCATATGGTCAATATTTTAGCTTTTATTGTAAAGCCCTATGGTTCTAATTAGTGTTATCTGGGTTCTGATGTCAGAATCCTGGAAACCTGAACACAATGTTTTAGGCCAAAATGAGTGAAAACTTTTTTTTTTTTTTTCCCTCTTCCTCCTCTCAGATGCACAGTGAATGCACCTATTATTACTATATTAGATTGTTCCTCCTGTAATTTCACTAACTTTTTATTCATGCACTTCAAACAAACTTTACTACTACAGTATATAATACAATAAAAAGGTTAATTTCTGCATTTACTTGCTTGGTTGCTTGGACTTTAACAGTTAAAAAATAATGTGATCAAAACGATAATACTAAACCTTTAAGAAACAAAATTCAAGCTTAATTATCACTCAGTATGAAAACTCATTCTTTAAACTTTGCCTGCAGTGGAAGGGGGGGAAAAATCATCAATATTCCTCTAACAATGTGCTGTGTATGTGTAGTCATTTTAAAAGGTCACTGACTGCTTCAGTTACTGAAGTGATTAGTTAAAAATATAATTTATCCTAGAAAATCAGTTATGAAGTATGCCATCAGTTTTTAAATATCTTCTTAAGGCTTTTGTTTAGCATTTCTGTTTAATAATGCATTTGTACACACACTGCAGACACGCACACACACGCACATAAATCCGTACATAGTCCACATAAGTCCATGGTATAGACTTCTTAAACTGTGTGCAAAAGGCATGGGTGAATTCCCATTAGCTTATTCAGTTATTAGTCTCCTAATCATACCAGGTAAGTATATCTGGAAAGAAATATCAATCCTGAACTGGTAATCACCCATTAAAACTGTCTGGGCTTTGAAAGTCTTAGGTTGGGCCTTTTTCCACCCCCATCTTTGTGTTCAAAGTTTCTGAAGACAGAGAGGTTCAGCACTCAAAAATGTGCTACAACAACAGAGGGTTCTGCCCACCTCCATCATGGGCAATCCCCACGGCCTCTGCTTTGCAACCAGGCTTTGACACTCACTTAATGTAATATCTTCAAAAATATTGGAGAGAAACAACAGTTTCTCTCCAGCTTGTTGGGGTACTTTGCTTTCATGCACAAATAACAGTCGTCTGCTGCTTTCCTCAGAAGCACGTGGATATGGGACACACTTGTGAAACGCTTCCAGATGACTTTTCTTTTGGTTTCTATTCCAGCACAGCAAGCCTAGGTAAGTGTAAACACACAGTGCACACAACTTGCACTCATAATTTCTATTTATAAATAGTAAATAATCTTACTTTATAAGATACTTTATATTTGCTTTTTTATCAGTAGCATATCAGCCCAGGGTTATTAAGCCTAGCCAGATATAGCGAATATGCCTAGTGAGGGAAGTGAGGGTTGCTGTGTGGAATGGTTATGAGTTCTGGTCAGTCACAGGAGTCAAGGAGTGGAGTAGTGCAGAAAGTTGGGCATCACAGACAGGCTATTCTCAGTACCCAAAATTCCCCAAGCTAAACGCATGACCTTTCATAATCTGAAAAGCAATACACATTTTAGGGCTACTTATTAAAAAGGACTTGCCTTTTTCGTACAAAATAATATATTGATGGATATGAGTTATGTCCAGAGGTATTGTTTGGTTATAAAAACCTAAAGAGATCCTCCAAACCTTTTCATCCTTTGGAAAGTGCTTTATGGCACTTTTTTTTTTTCCTTCCAGATGAGCAGCACAGCTGCATGCTTTGAATGCTACTTCTTTACAGACTGTTGTATTTTGTGACAAGTAAGAGTAAGCACTATGGGCGGAATTTATAGTTC
>VZSV01000382.1:157154-178814 GCA_013398735.1 Nothocercus julius
CTTTCAAGGCACACACCGAAATGCGCTCCTCATTCTCTTTTGACAACCCACACAGTCTCAGACTCTCATACTTCCAGCTTGGCCAATTAATCACAGAACCACAGAATGGTTGAGGTTGGAAGGGACCTCTAGAGACCATCTAGTCCAACCCCCTGGTCAACAGGGACACCTAGAGCTGTGTTTCTTTGGTGGGGCCAAGCACACAGAAGTGTAATGTGGATACCACTTATCCATCAGTGTCTGAATTTATAATTTTGTTTCTCAATACCTCATTCCTACAGCAACTTACAGTCAGGGCTGAGGACATAACTTTGGCCAGTGCAAACCACCAGTTTGGTAGTTCTGTAACCCACGAAGACAGAAGCAAACCCGGACAGAAGAAAAACTCCCCAAAATGTCAACAACAGGAAATGGCGTGGGAAATGGCATTACAGAAGGACTAAGGGCATTGGTTAAAAAGAATAAAAATGCCATGGGAACACTTTGGAAACCAAGACTGACAGACAAAGTCAATCTAGATCCAGGAGGTTTAACATTATGTTTGACACTCCTAGGTCAAACACTGAAACCAGTATTAGGCCCATGTGGCTATGGGTATACCAGTGCTTACCATGTTATAAGCAAAGACCATGCAGCCATTCCCTCACACCTGTGGAGAGAAAATAAATTAAAAATAATAGAAAAAAAAACTAAATCAGAATACCCCACTAGAATGCAAAGTAGTGCATGTGAACTCAGAAACAGAATACTTTTCCAAATAAATCTGTCATGAATTAATACTTTAAAAACAGCAAAAAAAAAAAAAAAAAAAAAAACACCTTCACCAATGTCAACAACAAGACCCAAAACTTTAACCAAGGTTCAATTTTCTAAAGCACCCACCCCATCACTGTGAGATTAAGATGCCTCCATTGCTATACATACTCATCTTCATGGCTGCCATTAACAACACAAGTAGCTTCTTGTCTCATAACAATAAGGAATTTTTACAGAAATTGTGTGATCTGTAGCATAAGCAAGTAAGCTATTCCTACAAGACACGGGTTTCTGCTGTTTGATGCTAAGGTCCAAGGCCAGCAATGGGGCTGTGCCCAGGCCCGAGGCAGCAGGGGCCCTGCTGCAGGGGTACCCAGCTCGGGTACGTCTCCGTCTTCGCTGCCGCCAGGCTTCCCAAGCCAGGGCACCAACAGCCTGAACATCCTGCCCTCATCCTGCCGCTCCCTGCGCTCTCCAAAATTGCTGTGTGCCACCAGCCCCAACTTTGGGCTGCCAACAGGAAACCCCAGCGAGAAGTACCCACCGCATCTGTCTGCAAAGCAACGTTAAGGAATTGTACATTCACTCATTGCTTTTAAAGAAAAAAATCGTTGATTCTTGGGAACTCCTTGCTCTGTAAATATGATGCTTTTACATAGACTAGACAGGCTAAACTACCCAGCCATGGTTTCATTCACTCATTTGGTCTTCATGACCTGTTACATCTTCCAAAGAAAGCTTTTTCCATATGCCTGCACCTTGACGAGCAGACATATGGAGCAGAGGGGAAGCCTCTACTATTGCCTCTTCCAGCAAAAAAACAGGCATGAAGGAAGAGGCGAAGCCGCCTGGCTCCCCACAGCCGCGGTGCAGAGGCACTGCTGCATTTCTGCTGTGGTCACAGGGAGCTGCACAGTGTCCAGCTGCACAGCGCTGGGGGTGGGGGAAGCGACTCGTCATCACATCAGCTGTTAACATGTGACTTTGTTCTTACAGCAACAAAGGCCCCCCAAAAATATATAGCAGCCTTTCAAAGGTTTCATGGTAAAGCATGAGTGGGTGTAAGGTGGTAAATGCACAGCAGTGGAATATTCCTGGAGGTCCTGGCCCAAGTGCTGCTCTGCAGCACACGCAAGGCAAGGATTTTGCCTTGTGGCACGTCCTAGAGTCACGTCAAACAGTGGTACTTGCCCTGGCATTTTTCAGCTCCATACTCTAATAACTCAGCTGAGGCCTCCCTCACTTTTTCCAAATCCGGAGGAGAACTACATGTCTCCATGAAACACCCTGACCTCAAAGAAACACTTTATTTCCATGAAAACACACATTGGCCACCTGCCCCATGCAGAGCGCACGCCCCCTCCTATGCCATGGTAGCCCCGGCAGACCCAAGCCAGAGCAAAACTGCCTTGTTTCAAGCAGGCCAAGTTAGAAAGGCAGGGCCCTACAGACTCCTAACGTCAGAGAAAACCCATAGCACAAACTGGCCACTGTATTTTGCTTGCTCCAAGCTACAGCACAGCCATGCCACTCTGCCAAATGGGCAGTTGAGGCTGAGTCCCCTCTCAGAGAGCGAAAAAAACACAAGAGCCGCTAACATGGGTGAGTTTTGTTAGTGAGGAGATCAGAGCTCAGGGCACATAGATGCACAGCATTATTTTCCTCATCCCTGACAATAGTTAGCACCTTTCTCTGCCAGTTAAGCTGTTGTTCAAAACCTCAGACCCTTTCAATTGTGTAACAAGTCTTTTTACAGTAAATGCAGCTCAGAGTGTTTTCCTTCCCCCCCTTTAAGGTACAATCTTCATCTTATGGAGGTGTTTATACATTATTCATTTTTTTTCCTTCAGTTCAGTAACAGTAGAGAATTACCATGGCTTTTCTTTGAGGTTCACAAAATCATTAAGTCTGTTTGCACAGATCTGCTCGTCTTTGCAGTTACCTTATTCACTCTGCTTTAACCTATTGGACGTCTATCAGAAGCACTAAATAAAAAGGCAACATAGCAAGAACAACAGACTCCAGAAGAGAGAAGGTGTGTTCACCAGATACAACCCATTGTCACATCATTTTGGATATGAGGCACCCTCTTTATTTTGTTTTATTTGGCTGCACAGATGGTTCACAACCGGCTACAGTATCTCCCAGCAGGTTTGTGAGCAGTGAAAGCTTCAGACTTCATATTGTATGCATTGCTTGTGCTCAGCTATTGTGCTTTTCTGCCCTTGAAGTTTTTCAGCACTTGCTAATCACCCCCTGGGCCAAAACATGACTGAAGGTGGAAGAAGAAGAGCTAATTTTCCAATAAAGTACTTCCCCTAGGCAGCTATTGGCAGCTCTGTGCTGGGCATACAGAACCAGGGACCATATTGAAACAACTTAATGCTTCAGCTGCATTGCCTGCAAATCCTAGACACCTACGTCTGGTGGTCAAGATCACAAAGGATGAATAGGAAAATTTTCAAACTGCCATTAGACCGAAGCCTTTGACAAGGCTTTCCATAGCTAAGGGAACCTCTTTGACCTTAAGGAGTGATTCTGCAAAGAACCTAACCCCTTTTACTCAGGCTTTGTATTTTTGCACTGCTATTTATGGATCTTCCTTTTTACTTTTCATCTTACATTGCTTCAGGGCTTGAGGTTGGCCTACAAATGCAGTGGAACTTTCTTGGACTTAGTATCTGTCAATTAACTTGAAAGCATGTAATATACTATTAACATTTTAAAAATGCTGTCTATTTAGAATTACAATAAAAGGCTGTAAATACAGACACCTCATTTTCAAGAATTAAGAGAAAAATACATTTCTAAGATTTAGCTGCTCATCTAGTTTTTAGCATTTTCTTTCTTTGCCTTAATTCCCGTCAACTTGCAAAATTTTCTCTCTCTGCTTTGAAAACTCTTTCTGAAGTACGTTAGTCCTCACAATCTTGCAGAGTTTCTGCTGGTTCCCCTCAGGAAAGGGAGTCAGAGGCCAAACAAGTTGCGGCTCCCCAGGGAGTCCAACGAATTCCAAAACAAAACCACTTACTAGCAACAAGCAAAGCTGGAGAGGGAGGGAGGAGGATTTGATGCGAATTAAGGACAGGAATGCTGCCAGGTAAAAAAGGTTAGTACTGGGAAAGCCTTTCAGGATCTCACAATTTTCATCACCACCACATGCCACCTTTCTGAGGTAGGCAGAGGAACAGGGGGAAAGGAGAAGATCACTGCAAAGCTGAGGGGAAGTTTATTCATCTTGAAATCCAGTGGTTTCTAAGTCGGAGAGTAGGCATCAGACTCCTGAAAATGTAATGTTCTCTGCAGAACCCACCACAACAACTGTCATTAAACAAGTGTAGCTAAATCACAGAATATTTTTCCCATAGAATCCTAATATATTCTTCATGTATGTGCTAGACGACTAGCCAGAGGGGAGTCAGTCCACACAGGACAGGAGTCCACAGTACCACAGAGATCTCATACTCTCTTCAGCTTAAAATGCTAAAATGTCTCAGGACAGAGTGATTTGATGGCCTAAATAATGAAGCATGCCTATGTTTGCTCCTATATACATTAATCTACATTCAAATTTCTGTGCACAATTACTACCAATGCTTTTATTTCCCCTTGATGCAATGCAATGTTAACTATCAACCCTACTTCTCAATGTTCCTGTGCTCACGGTTATGGTAGGACACCTCAATCCGTTCCCAAAGACCTTAAGATGTGAAGGCAAGGTATTAAGGAGAAATAAGTTGTACAGTTCTTTTCAGCCTGATAACTACGATGAAGAACGTTCATACCCTCCTCCCTCATCTCCACTATGTGAGATACCCCAAACTTGTGCTTTCAGGGCAGGTAAAAAAAACACCACTACAGTAGTGACCCCCAAAACAGTTAAAACTAAATCAACTCATATTCATCATTAGAATATATTCCACTGCATATATCAAACTGGCAACAGCTTATAGGTATTCCTACTAATTCTCAACGTTTTGCACACATCTCCTTGTCAGACATACCCGAGGTCTATAGGATGCTCTAATAATACACATTACTGCTAGGTTTGTGGATGCATATTGCATTCATACATGCAAGAGGAGAGGGGAAAACAAAACAAAACAAGACAAACAAAACAAAATAAACAAAACAACAAAAAACCCTACAGATATCAAGATTCCTCTCTGGAAAAACAAGTAATGTTAGTGCTTAATTAAAGTAGTAGTGATGGGGAATAAAAATCTTGCAAATATTATTTAGGCACATCATCTGTCAAGTCTCCTTCCTAGGACAGTTTTGCCTCTAGAGCTTTTACTAGCAGAACCAGTTCATTAAATCTGAACATCTGTCTAGCTTCTATTTGCCACACCAAGAAAAACTTTGACAGAACAATATTACGAGAAAAAAAACTATAGAGAAAAGAGATGCCAATAAATAAACCAAATGTTTGATGAGGTACAAGGTACACCTAGATTTCCTGAACATATTAAACAAACAACAAAGTTTAATGCTTTTAGAAGGGTTTATTAGCCTTCACACACAATTACATGGTCACACACTTCTGTGTGAGCAAGTTTGTTGGCGAAAAATTGCTTTATTCTTCTTGGCCTTAAAAGCTTCCGCATACGGTTTCTGAATTCATATGTCACTACATAAATAACCACCTTACTTTTTCAGCTTGGAGAATGTATAAAGTTATATCAAATTTCCTGATGCTTCGCACAATACAATGCCTGGATACTAGTTTGCATCTCTAAACAATAGCATACCATTCCATATTTGGAAAATCCTGGCAGTTAAAACTAATTATTTATGTCTTCTGTGAATAAATGAAACTGCAGGCCTGCAATGTAAACAAATGGCATAATCTAATTTGATTAGCCTCGGATATAACCTTTTTGGGTGTATCCTTCAGCTCAAGTGCTTGTGTCAGATTCATCTATTGCCACTGTAGCACCTACTAAGTCACTTAAAGAAAAGAAGATAATAATAAGACACCATTCTCACAAATAGCTTGAATTTTAATCGAGATCCCCTTATCCAACACACGGAAGGGGTTTTTTTGTTCATTTTTGAGAGTTGGGGGAGTTTTGTTTTGTTTTGTCTTTGAAACTTCTGTACAGATTTAGTAAACAAAGTGGGAAGCCGGAGGGAGGGTAATGCACAAACTACTGTTCTGGGGACTCAACCTCCCCAGAATGAGGCCAGGACAACCAGCAGTGCAAGGGGAGGGTTGCTTAGCACTGTGGCACATAAAGAAGACAAGCCTGCTCCCAAAAGTTCTTCTAAGTGTAAGGTTTGCTAAGAAAATTAGTAGCAGAAAAGAAAAAAGATCAATTCTCCTTCCAGTCAGACTTACCATTCCTGGACAAAAATACCTGGCAAGACAGTAACAGAAAACAAAAAGAAAAAAATAGAGCCTTTATCAGTAAGATGAAATTGGACACTAAGTAACGAGTACTGCTTTAATTACATTGTACATTGACAAAGAAACAGAGTCTCTCTTAAATACATGTTCGAAAGCCAAGAAGGTATAATCGCATCAAGTGGGGTTGCTGAAGACACACTTTTCTCAAAATAACTTACTGCTAACTTACTGCAGTTCGTATTAAGTTTTATTTTGCAATATGATATCTAATAGCATAGACAGTGACCCTCTACCTCTTCTCATGTGAAGCATCGCCTTGGCAGCTGGAGAACAAGATGCAACACCAGCTACAACTGAGAGTTCATGTGAAGACCTGATGGTGGTAAACACAAAAGGAAACAAATGCTCTTGTTTCTCTTGTGGTCCCTGGTCTCCTAAAATATCAATGTCAAATGCAACCTCAGCCAGTGTCACATAAATCCAAGGTCACGTGGCCTGCACTTTTCAGCATCCGACACCAATTCAGAATATGATATCCTAGTTTTCTTTCAAATTCTGTATACTCAAACAAGAGCTTCCTTTACATTTAAGGAAACCCCATGTAATGCAAAAAGCAGTGTATTTTTTATTGCTTAAGAGCCTGCTTCAGAATAGATGTGGGTCAAAGGCTTTACATGAAGGTCAGTCTTTTCCTCTGTGCTTTCCATACAGGACAAGGAGGGGACTGGCAGCCTAGTGCTGTGTGCGAGGGAAGGGAGGGAAGAAAGAGACAAAACCAGAGTGACTTCACCTTAACTTTTTCACTTCTGAAACACTGCCTCAAGAAGTGTGGGTCAGAGATCATGCATTTCTTAAGAAGATGCTAAAAGCACAGTTCTAAAATAAATAATTATTATTGATAGCTAGTCTAAGTCCACACTTGTTTAGACAATGATATTTCTGGCCACAAATACTGAGATAGTAATTTATTTCCAGCAACAACAGAATTCAGTTCCTTTATGGGCAATGCTCTAGAAGAAACTATAACTATTTTCCCAGGACTGCTAAGTAGCAGAGGCCGCTGCGCAGAGGTTAGCCTTACGAACAGCCAGAGCAAACACCTAGAGCAGGGAACACACAGAGCGCCCACCCGCCCTCAGTACAAAGGTGGCACTTAAAGCACAAGTACATGAGGAAAGATGTTCAAGCACTCTGCAGGCTTACTTACCTTGCCCCTGCACAGCCTGGGCCTCAACAGAGGCAGTTATGACCTAGGGTTTGGCTTAGATTTATTGCGCTCTCCAGAGCTCCACCGGCTCTACTCTGTTAATGTGAAGCACTCAAGAACAGTGAATACTGCAGCAAAATAATAAGTTCTAACACAGCACAACTGCTGATTTAAGACAGATAACACAAATGCTTTGCAATCATTTCTCCCCTTCTCTCCCCTGAATAAAAATATCTCTCTTCTACATAAACACAAGAGCTGAACTAACTGGACTTATTTTTATGTCCAATGTTCAAAGTTCTTTAATAAGTATGGGAGAGCATCCGTGAAAATCTCTTCTTTATGGATGAGGGGACATCAAAATCATCAGGACTTACTTTTCCTACCCATCGAGAGGAGCAGCTGGAACGCACCCAGCTGCGGAAAAGGCAGAGTGTGACACAGGGAGCTGATGACACTCAGTAACAAAACGCAGATAATGACACTGTGACCAGCTTCTGAACTGTCTGAATCCTTGACAGAAAATCATATTAGCTGAGTATTAGTTTAGCTTGCTCTTATTTTACCTACTAGCAAGTGTTAGGTATAATAAAAAATAATTAAAAAAAAAAAAAAGAGGAAAACTTACTATCTTAAACTCTTACCTGAAGTGTCTATGTCCATGTATAAGCTTATCTGACTAAAGAGATAACATTTAAATACTCAGGGGCAGAGAGGCTTAGGGAAAGTGGGGGATTCATGCACGTTGCAGTGTGCAAAAATTTTCACTGCTACTGGCAACAACCCATAGAGAAGCAACCGATCATTAAAATATTGTAGCACCTAAGAACTTTTTTTTAACTTCACAGGTACATAAACATACAGCAAACATTCATTTCTGCCAAAAGACTAAAATCCCAGAGTGAACATAAGCTAATTAATAAAGGCAAGAAAGGAAACACCACTGCCCATTCACAAACTGATTCCTTGTGACCACACGGCTCTCCTCAGGCAGCTGGCACGATACCATCTGCAGTAGCCTCCTAGCCTGGAAAACTGAGCCCTCCGTGAGTTTCAAGTACGTCTTTAAACTTAATACGAACAGCATATCCATTTGAGCAAGTGAAAATTGTAATTAGGTTGCTATAAATACCGTCAATCCCAGTGTCATAAGAGGGAAATTCAATTAACTCAGATTGGTCCCAAAAATCATATTCGGGAAATGAGATATTGATGGAACACCACATGCTTTTTTAAATTAGACATTCTGTCAGCAGCTCCAAAGGAAAGCTCAGCAGTGGATCAGAGACCAGGAGCTGCAGCAACTGCTGGTAAGGGTTTGTTGCAGTCACCGTGAAACCTGAACCGCAGCAGAGGGAAGACTGTGAAACAAAATAACCTGCAAAGAGCAGCTGTGTCTAAGGAGTTCAGCTTCAGCGCCGCTGGACTGTGCTCCACACAGTCAGCTTGTCC
This sequence comes from Nothocercus julius, assembly GCA_013398735.1. Taxonomy (NCBI): domain Eukaryota; kingdom Metazoa; phylum Chordata; class Aves; order Tinamiformes; family Tinamidae; genus Nothocercus; species Nothocercus julius. The sequence goes on from VZSV01000382.1 coordinate 165,920, forward strand.
TCACCTCGGGAAAGAATTTTCTAGATACCAGACCAAGAGAAATCCCTAAAACCTCACTGGATAAGAAAGTTCGTTTGTCTCTTTTGATTACACACTAAGACTGGCACACCCGACTTTCAGGGGCTGATAGTTGTCCTCTCACGAGCAAGTTCCTGTAGCAGCCACCTCACTGACTATTATCAGGACAACATGTGACCTTGTCTACACATATATTTATATACAATACATATCTATGAAGGATTTGCTTACAATGCAAGCTAGACGATCCTGCATTCCATTTCTCTTCTCTGCTACAGAGGGGAGAGCAAAGGACTCTTCTAAAATGTTGCTCCTTGCACCAAGGGCAAATCCAGAAAACCAAAAATCTACAAATATTAACAGGTTCGCACTTTTTTCTTTTCTCTTTTTTTTTTTCCTGGATGCTGCCACTACACTTTTGTTTTAAAATTCCAGCACCGACACTTTACCAAAGTTTCCAGATACACAAATAATACAGACAGGATCCTTTTGGATGTGACGCTAATACTAGCTTTTAAGAAGCAGGAAGTAATCCAATTACGCAAAAAAAACAGTACAGAATCTAGAATCTAAACCAGGAAGAAAGAAGAGAGCAGAAAAGGACTCCATGACAGGATCTCTGCAGAGATGCAACTCATCCACACCCCGGGAACAGCTGTCCAAACACAGAAGACACTTTCTGCATCATATCTACTTCATTTACCTTAGCTTCCCTGTTCTGTATGTGCTGTCAGACATAGCACAAGAGGCGATGCGTATTCTGTTGAAAAAAACAAAACACACGCTACAAATGCTTTTAGAGCCCAAAGAGCAGGTATTTCCACAGATACCACAAAGCACGTGGGTACATGAGGGCCGTGTAATTTCTATAGCATCTGCAACGAGCGAGGTTACTTATGGGTAGGTAGAGCAAACAGCAGTCCTGGGCCTACCTCATTTTCAGAGAATTAAAGCAGCATAGCACTCAGCAGGGGTTAAATGAGCTTTAATGCCAGTCCTTCCTCTAGTCTGTTCCAGTTCTGGATACAGAGAGCGCTTTGCTGCTCACGGAAGGGAGCAAAGCAAGGAGGTGAGGGCACCTCATGCGCTCCCAGCACACATCCCTATCTCCGCAGCCCTCGCACGGGTGCCACGACAGAATGGCACAGAGTCTGCAATGCTGTTCAGAGAAGGGCCTCTTGCTGCCTGCAGCCCTGATTTACTGTCTCCTTCCCTGTCATTTACCTCAACACGGGAGTCAGGACAAGGGTTGGTTCACTGATGTTAGGGCCGCGTCCGCTCCTCCATAGGAGATTGGGAAGCTGGCATTTGGACAGGTCTGTCAGAGCCCTGCCTTAGTTTATCACAGCACCCAAGAGTAAGAAAATCAGCATCCAATAAAGCTAGATAGCACATGTGCAAAGGAAAAGGAGGAATATTTTTCCCTTATCACTGCAAATCCTATCTAGTTTCATTCTCACAAATAAAGGAGTTGCCAGTATAACATGCTGTCAAAATCTGACCTTTCTACTTTACTGTCTTTTTGGTACTGTATCAGGTCAGGAGGGGAGAGAAGGAGAGAGGAAAGTCAAACACAGGAGCTTATCTTGGAAATTGTCAAGTTAAGTCCTCTAAAAAAGCCCTTTCCTTGCCTTCATAACATAAGTGATATTTTCCCCATTTATAACACTTTCCATTTGAACACTTCGCAGTATTTTACACTCCACTCTACCAGCATCACACTTATCTACCATGTGGGCACGTCAAGCTGAGGTGATAACACACATTTACGGTGATAGCACAGCAGTGGGGTCCAGTTTTGGCCTTAGAGGGGGACGTTTCCCTCCAAGGCTCAAAACTGCCAGAGATCCTTGGCGTGTCCCACAAAGCCTCCATCCCCAGCTCTGCTGCTGCCCCGCATCCCTGCCTGCCCCCGCTGAAGTGCCGGGAGGCAGCGTGGGAGGGCAGGATTAAGGAGAGGAGAAGTACACTGCTGCTCCTTTCAGTTTTTGGAACTCCATAGCCGAATCAGCAGGAGGGGAAGCAGGGAATCACAGAGCTCAGTCACAGCTCCCTACGAAATGCAAGGCAGTGGGGCTAAGAGCTTTTTATTTCTCCAATTTCCTGTGGTTGCAGTGCCCTGCTAAAAGGGGCAGGTCACGAGAACATCATTTCGCAATAGATGCCTGTTCTGCTCAGTGGCATTTGAGTATCTAAGGCAAACAAACATTAATAGCATGCCTGATACAGTTGGTATCTGCAGAATGCCTTCTGCCTCAAACATCTGTAGTGGAATAGGCTGGAATATGAATATATTGGGGAATGCACGAAATATAATATTACCTGAGGTTGGAGCTGTGGAAATTAGAAAATTTAATGAGAAAAGGCTCTTAAAAATCATGGCGGAAGGGAGGAGCCCGAGTAAGAAACAGAGACACTGCAAAGTTTTCCCCTTCTCCTCAGGGCTTAGTTACCTGTGTTGAAAGTCAGCTCTGCCGTGGCATAGCCTAGGTCAGGCTGAAGGGAGAACAGCATCGTGGTGGGAAAGTGCTGTGGACACTTCATCGAGTGCCTCGGGCTCCCCCAGCTTGGGGGCTGCGTTTAAGCTCAGGCCCTTCCCCAGGCCCTTGCCCGAGCTGTCTTGCAGGTGCTCTGTTCTCAGCACGTGTCGCGCTGACCTGCACCCACTGATGTGGCCTCCTGGTCTGGCCTTGGACCCACCCAGTGCTGGGCCCACTGTCTGCCCTGCTTAGCTCAGGGCTGTGGGCTGCACTCTTGGGGCTCACCCTCCTGGCTCTCCAGTTACTCTCCACTCCAAAGAATCTTAAAAGCAGAACCACTTTAGAGCCAGAGAGGGCCTGGTCGCATGCCAGCACTGAAAACCTATCTAGAGGATGCACTGTGCTACCACTCCCAATTGCTTCTGCACTGTCTCTCAGGAATGCCCTCCCAAAAAAGCTTGGAGCAGCTGCTCTCCTGCTCCCCACTGCCCACTTCCCTTCACATCATTAACACAGCGCCAGCTTGGCAGGGGCGGGAAGCAGCGCAGCCGGCTGGATTCTCTCCACGTCGATTCCTGGTTCAGCAGGGGTAGTGTGAGGAAATCCAGGCAGAACAGCCAATTCTTCTCGGCCTTCCCGTAAAGCCACGTGCCAGTCAGCCTGTGCAGAATCTCACGAGCTCTCAGTTACAAAAATCAGGATGAATTCTCAAATTATATCCACTTCAGGGCAGAGACATTCTCTGTCACATATTTGTCCGTCTCTGATGCACTGGAGCCACAGGCACTGGAGCCACTGGCTCTGATGCACTGGAGTCTCTGATGCACTGGAGCCACAGGCAACAAATCAACTAATAATTCCAGCCCTGTTCTCAGAACATGTCAGAAATCTCTGAAGACACTAGCTGAGAACTGGTTGAAGCCAATCTAGTGAATTAAGTGCCTCTTAGGGGACTTTAATTCCTTTAACTCATAAGGACCCTCTACCCAGGAGAGTTGCTTTAATCCAGGGCACTTTCAAAGGGCTATTGATTTTGATCAACTCAAGTGGATTGTACACTTGGAACTTTCCTATTCCCTCTCACATAGCACAATAGAAAAAGGAAATGTTATTCAGCTTACAGAAGCTTATCGTTTTTTTGTGATCCTTAGGAATAGTTTTCAGTGAAAGGGAAGAAGAAAAAATACTCAACTCTCTCCTCCCACCCAACAGATGTATTCAGATGCTGGAATTGTTTCTTTAAACAATTTCCACAAAAAGCTTTACAAATTCATAATGTTACATTGCAAGGGCAGGTGTGGGAGTTTCTTGAGCAAGTTGTCACGCACCTTTGTAGTATGTGAACCATGTAGCAAAAAGGTTGCTATGGTAAGCATGAAGTTTCTTGCTTTTTAAAAATACAATATCATATTTCATAATCGCACAACATTCTGCAAGATAGGGGCATAAAAGTGCTACTGGTCCTAGACACCTCCTCTTTCAAATTCAGTATTTTTCTACTCGGTATTTTGCTAATTCAGTATTTTCTAATTTGCATTAAAGCAGCATAGCACTCAGCAGGGGTTAAATGAGCTTTAATGCCAGTCCTTCCTCTAATCTGTTCCAGTTCTGGATACAGAGAGCGCTTTGCTGCTCACGGAAGGGAGCAAAGCAAGGAGGTGAGGGCACCTCATGCGCTCCCAGCACACATCCCTATCTCCGCAGCCCTCGCACGGGTGCCACGACAGAATGGCACAGAGTCTGCAATGCTGTTCAGAGAAGGGCCTCTTGCTGCCTGCAGCCCTGATTTACTGTCTCCTTCCCTGTCATTTACCTCAACACGGGAGTCAGGACAAGGGTTGGTTCACTGATGTTAGGGCCGCGTCCGCTCCTCCATAGGAGATTGGGAAGCTGGCATTTGGACAGGTCTGTCAGAGCCCTGCCTTAGTTTATCACAGCACCCAAGAGTAAGAAAATCAGCATCCAATAAAGCTAGATAGCACATGTGCAAAGGAAAAGGAGGAATATTTTTCCCTTATCACTGCAAATCCTATCTAGTTTCATTCTCACAAATAAAGGAGTTGCCAGTATAACATGCTGTCAAAATCTGACCTTTCTACTTTACTGTCTACTTTACTGTCAAATTTCTAATTTGATTTTAAAAATTCAATATTTTTCTAATTTGCATTAGGAGCAGAAATTTCGACAACTCAAAATGGATTTTAAAAGAGATTGCAGGGGTTTATATAAAAGCATTGTGTTGCCCACACACACTACTTACATTTGCTTTCCAAAGACCACAGTTTAAGATGTTACAAGCATGCAATCACTAGGATTATTCTAGACTAACAATGCATACAGTACAATCCTCTTGTTATTTCATGTACAGCAACTTAGTCAACATTCTGGCCCAGATTCTGTTTTCATTTACAACTGAAAAAAAATGACAGAAATCCTCTAGCATCAGAAGCAGACCCTAAGAGCTGTTGCTGTTACTCCTTACTCAGACATCACACATTGCTGTTAAAAAGAGGGTTGTTATCATTACAGCTCACCTTCTCTACTCTACCCTATCACATCCATCCTTATTTAACAAAATCATTTCATCCACTCTCATACTTGACAGTGTCCCAGCTGGCCTTCACACCCAGAATTTTACCTTAAAAAGGCCCCATAATGTTATACAAAAGAGAAGGGAACATATTTCCGTGTCTTTTGCTGGCTATGAATGAGAGTCTGTGTATTTTCATAGAGGTCTGCCTTTTGCATGTCTCTCCATCACTTCCCTTGGCTTTCTTTGCCAGGGGATCCACACTGCATTCAGTTACACTGCAAAGAAACGAGTGCTACTCATTAGCATCCTTCTACACACACCAAATACTATAGCCTGTAATCTATACACATACCAAATACTATAGCCTGCAAAAGAACACTCTCTATGTTGGGAAAGGACCAAATAAAAAAAAAAAAAAAGGCATTTAAACTTGTAGTTTTTGTTTTGTTTGTTTTCATTATTTTATTTTTATAGACTTCCCACCTTTTGCTTCCCTTCAGCAAAATTCAGTTTTCATTGACAGTCCCTGTTTAGGCTCATGTGGCCAAAGTTCAGCACATTAGATGTGGCACAATGCAAGCTCTAAGCATAAAACACCAAGGACTTTGGAAGGTAAAGCAACACATGGATGAAAATTGCTGTGTCTTGATATACTTGGCCTCATATAGCTAACGTGTTGTATGGGTCCTCATACACTTGGGTTGCTTCCCAGCTAAAAGGTTATTCCTTTATTACTTTTGGCAGGACAGACAGAAAACAACTTTTCCCAAGTTCATTTGTGTATTTTGTACTCATTCTTTAATTGGTGTAATCTTTCTCAGATCAAATGAATTTCTGATAATGTTTCCAGTTTGCTGATTTACAGAGCTCAAATCCATCCTTCTGGATCAAAAATAGGGCCTGTGAATGTATATGATCAGCTGTATATTTAAGAATGCTTGAGATAAATTTACTCCAGAAAAGCTACATAAAACATCTACAAGTGCCTTTCTTCATCACTACCCTCAGCTCTTTTACAAGCTGTTTTGAACAACAGGCTGGGTATCACTTTCTTTTTTTCAGGTTATCTAGGAGAGTAAGCAAGACTGAAAACCCCAGGGGTTTTCAAGTTGTCACTGCAACTGCAAAACAAGTAGATCTTGGTATTAATCCTGTCATAAAGTTCTGAAGATACAAAATGATATTTCTGTGTGGATCTCCAGTAATAACATGGAATTTTCTTTTCAAGATAGCATGTTTCAGCATCAGGCAAATTCAGAAAGAGATAAGATAAGATCTTAAAAAAACAGCCTTGCCAGCAAATTCTCATCTTTGTTAATATTGTTGAACATGGTTATTACACACCCTTCTCAAAACTTTTTTCAAAACTTTGTTGCAAGCTAAGTTCAACTGAGTGGCTGCAGAACTTTATAACATTGAAGTGTTGCCTTTTCCCACTAATTGGGATACAGCACAAGATAACTGGAACAAACAATATTAAAATTGCTCTCAAATTTTATACAACGTGTCATGTTGAATACAACATGAAAGGTCTGAAGGAAGCAAGGATTTAAAAGGCTCTTCGATTTAAAAGGCTCTTCTATCCTACTCCCCACCCCTTACTTTAAAGAAACAGAGACAGATTAGAGCAAAAGACATTTTGCCTGAGTGCCAAACAGTATGCAGAATGCTGTTGCAGAGAACAACCATTGCTCAGGGCAACAGAGGGGCAATTCTTTCAGGAGCTTCTTCAACTTCCCTGGGCTATGCAGAGTCTCAGAATCGCTGAGATACAATTTTCCTTGTCAGACTCCTCAGGAGATACATGCCCAAAAGATGTGTCATGGTACATCTTGGAAGTATGGAATAAGCTTCTACCTGTAAAGTAGAAGAATATTTCTTCTTTAGCAAATCTGTTCCTTGAAGACACAACCTTTAACTTTTGAATCTGTCAGCACCCAACTTCTTCTTCAGGAGGAAAACTAAATATTCAAAAGCACTTCTCTCTTAGCAGCACACTGCTAGTAATCTACACATTTTCCAGGAGTTCTTTAAGCTCCTCACAACTCTTTTACCTTCTGCATCACCAGAAATTTCCAGCAGAAGCAACTAGTGCCTTTGTAGAACTGTATTCCCAAGGAGATAGAAAATGAGAAAAGGGAAGGACAATTATCTGACATGGTTACACACCAAGAATAGAAGGCTGTTTTTATTTTTCAAGAGAGGAAAATGCCTGCAACAGCCACTTATTCAGGCAATGCTTATCTACTTGTCTCCACTCCACTTGTCTCTCTCTCCAATTCCAACAGATACTAATACATTTTTCCTGTTCTTAACATTTATCGTTGGAGAAGGGAACATTTGATTATAAAACTGTCGGTAGGAATGAATAACATAATGCAGTTCTGAAGGTGCCAGAAGTCTGAAGTACATCAGTAGGACTCCACATTCTTCTTCTGATTTAGTTGTGCTAGTAGGGTGTTTCATCTCCTATTTTCAGGATTACTAAAAGGAAAATGAGGAGGAAAAGATTTAAGAAGGAAGACTGACTGTGGCTCAGATAATGAGGGAAAAATAACTTTTACCTGAAAGAAAGACCTAGACTAGGGGGCTTTCCCTTGACTACTAACATTTTTTTTTGTGATGCATAGATCTGCAGTCCTCCATGAAAGTTGCAAGCAAGACACTTGGAGGCACTTGAATAGCTCTCTCTGCACATTATTCAAGTAGAGCAGACAGTGTTTTGATATAGTTTGAGTACCTTACCTATAAAAACTTTTGACAAAAAAAAATTTCCTTTGTAACTGTGGTAGTAAGGATCTACTTCTGCTCCTCCTCACTAACACGTAAGGCTGGTCTCATTTCTCTTTCTATTTTCTTCCAATTACCCTGACGTGCCCCAACAGATCTGCCTCTGCACTTCAGGACCATTACAGCAGAGCAAGATGGAAGCAGCTTATGCACGCTGAATGTGACAGAAAAGCAAACTTCTGAAATATAAACACAAGGGGCCTAGATAAGAACCCCTCATTTCAGGTATTTCCTGCTCCACTCCTTCAAAGGCATGAACATTAATGTCCTTTTCAGTGTTAGGGCTTCTCCAGTGCTAGAAGGCTACTTCCTTTATGAGCATGGCTTTGCTTCCCACTCTGAACTGTGTTTTTGCATGGATGACTACATAAAATGCATGAATAGCTCAAATAAGGGCAATTTCTTACACTCTTGGGATGCAGTCATCATTTGTACAAACACTACACGTGATATATTGGATTCAAGGTTTCCTGCATGACATCATTCTGAATCATCCTTTTAGACTAATGGATCACTAAAAGTTTGAAGTCTCGCACTTAATTCAGAGGAGAAGAAGATAAAAAATGCCCATGGGTTATAAATAAAAAAGTCAGACAATCTGGCTAAATGAACAAGAGAAGAGTGCTCTCATGAGAGCACTTCTTTGTTACCTCTTTCAAGGCAAGCCAAAATATGTCTGTATATATAAGGCATGACAGAAGGTATTTAAACACGATTGTAGTAGCACCAATCCACGGCAAAACGAGGTGGGCAAACGTGCACTTCTGCCAACACGGTGCCTCCAGTCTCAGGCTCCAGGCGCTGGTCCGGAAGATGACACTGCTATGTGATGTGTGGCAATGCTCTGATACAAACTGACTTTGAGAGGTCACATTCTCATAGAAAGGTATAAGCAGGCTTCATGCTGATTTTATGTTGGTGAACGGAAGATGGACAAGATGGCATCTTGTCTGTTTTCTTTACCACATCCTTTGGCTGGTTCTACAGAATTGAGATCACATGCCGTGCAGGACGCAGATCAGATTGGTATCACTGAGTGACTCAGTGCTGCACCGATCTAGTGAAAGCAGCTGCTGAAAACAGCCAAGAGGTTTACAGGACAGCATGCCTTCCATGCCTGCTCTACACATAGCCGATGAAAACTTACTAGGAAGTAAACAATTCCATCCTCTTGGTTAAGTATTTCTTTACAGATTTGTGTTTTGTAACTATACCAACTATTTGCATAAGTGTTAACACAAGACGGCATTATTTATACACCTAGGAACCTAACATGGGCTCCATGTCCTTAAAATTTTTCAAGTCAGTATTTGCCAGGTACCCAGTGCACCAAGAAACTCAAACACTTCCCCATACACCCTCAGCATTTAAGTAGCCAAATTGAATCAGACTGCTGGGAAAAGAGCTAGGCTGCGAGAAAGATCCAAGAGAGACCTCAGCAAGCCCTTCACCAGGGGCTGATGCGGAGCCACTGGCCCCTTGGCTCTCCACACGCACGTTTCCCAGTGCTGCTCTGCTCTCAGGGCCTGCAGGTCTGCACTCCAGATGGGGAGGCCCTGCCTGCCCCCACCTCCCTGTCACCCTCCATTCCTGGCTCTGCTGCTGCTCTCCAGCAATAGCATGTGTCTGTTAATAGCATATATCTGTTAATCTTCTGTTCTGTCCCAGTGTGAACCAGTGCTGCTGGGTTTGTTTCAGCTATTTTCAGCTTTTAGATCACGTCCTTCCCTTGCCCTTTTTAATCTATTCCTGTAGCCTTAGGGAGATTACCATCTTCATTATAAAGTTCCCTGTAAATTAAAATTTTGTGCTACTTATAACACTAATAGGCTTTTACAAGTTTTATTTATTTATTTATTTATTTAGGGACATAAAGTAACAAAACAGACTCACATGAAAACTTTCCTCTTCCTTATTGGGCACTGAAAATCATCTAGAGAGAAGCAAAACCACAGGCTTCACAGATCATTTTGTTCCTAAGTGGCTACTGAACTCCTGGATTTCTCTTGCACCATGCTCAACAATTACAACAGTTTTCCAAGTCTTCTCAGATGACAGCTTACCTTTGGATGTTATGATCCTAGCACATCTTAAATATAGACAGCGAAGAAGGAAGATGGTGGTCAGGAGATTCTGAAACGGCTGTGTTTCACTAATCTGCAACTTGGCAGCGAGCACCATTCAAACTCCACTGCATCTTTCTGCACGAGGTAGGTCTTTTCAGTTTTAAATGAATATTCAATGCATCTGGTAATTTCTCACAATACGTGAACTTTTTTTTTTTCCTAGTGTTTTATCATCATCTGTTAAGTGATTACCACTCAATCTGCTACAACCAAACCACCTCTACCATTGACCTTGTCCTGTGAGGTACTTGGAAGCCTCAAGACTACTCACTAGTTGAAGGAAGAGCCAAGGGCTGCAGAAAGGGATACTAATTTTTTCATGTCATGCAAGAGCTGAGACTGTACCCCAGCACAACATATATCAACACGATGTTGCATAAATACGAGACTCTAGCAATTTGTGAATGCTGTCATCCTTTCTAAACTTAATCTTGATTATGTAGAACAGTTTGTGCCCTTTGTCAAGAAATATCTCTTAATCTACTTTACTAAAAGCTGCCATATATTTTCAGCACCCCAAGGTGCTGAATATTGCTGATATTACTAATTCCTACATACATAGATAAGATTTTTTTCAGAATCATTATGAAATTTATCACATCAAGTACTTGTACAGAGTAGTTTAAGTACCTTCTCCTAAGTACCTTCTCCAAACAGATTTAGCACAGCAGCTATTATAGCTCTGACTCGCCCACCGTGATGTAAAGCAGAATAGCATATAATTCAGTTATGCAAGGCTTTTCCTTGAACCTTTCTACAAGTCAGCGTTTATTTTGTGTTCATTTGGGAAGTTATTAAAAGTATTGAACATCTACAGAGTGCATTATCTTACAAGAAAAGCATACAGTACATACCATATGATAGGATATATATATATGTACTGTATGCATTCCTCATAAGATACAAGCCACCTGGGGTGAAGAGAGTTACTCTCCCCATCAATATATTTGGGAAGGATAGTGGCCACATGAATGATACAGGTTTATTTTCCAGATCAGAAAAAAATCTTCCTTTTTCTTTTCTTTGGACTGTTAAACAATATTATTTTGGTCCATGTGGAAGTTTTTTAGGCTCAGTGTAAAGACACACAGTAAAGAACAGTAGCACTGAAGTTTAGGACACAGTCTTTGAGGGCTGCTTATGGCTCAGCACTTATGCAGTGATTCTAGGAAGATATGAGAAAATTTCATCTTGACACTTGACAATAACAACATGACAAACATCAAAAATGTGTCAGTACTCAGGATAAAAGTACAAGCCTTTTCCCATTTAAATCTGCAAAGTCAAGGAGACTTCTGTTTTTTTGAATCAAGTTTTAGGCATCCCCTACATTTTAAGCAAGTACTTCTAAAATAAATGATAGTTAAGAGGATTTAAAAAAAATCACATTCATAGAAAGCACTATCAAAGCTGTTAGACAATTAACCTCAGTCAGCTATATATTATACTCTATGTAACAGGTATAAAATCTATTTGTGACTAATTTATGCTACTGTTTTTGGAATGCTTTCAATAAATAAATCAAGAAAAAATTCTAGCCTTTTTGGAAAAAATAGCTGTATGACCATCTAAGCTAAAAAACAATTCCTACCATCTCTAAGAATGCAATGCACTGTACTAGTAGAACACTGGAGCAAAAATAACAAAGTTGATTTGATGCTAATTCACAAGAGCAATACTTGTGTGAGTGGCACATTACTTGCTTCAGTAATTCAAAGAGATCCCCCATAGAGTAGCCCACATATTTCAGGGTACCACTTCCTTGTTAGACTTATTCCAGTTTGAAGGGGAAGGGGCTTTTTTCAACAACTGCCCAGTACCATGTGTGTACAAGGTGAGCTCCAGGCATAGATGGTACACCCTAAGCTGTTACTAAGTTTTCAAATCATCATAAATTGCAGACTGAGGAATAACACACAGTATAATCTGACAGCATTTTAGAGCCATTCAACTCCCTCCTTGCCTCATTACCGATAAGAGCCAAATGCCAAAGCACATAATCTCAACACACACAAGGAAAACCCACATATAAAATATTTTCTTCCTTGCTCTTCAGATCAGATGAGATGCAAAGGATGCCAGAGACTCCTGACACGGAATTAAGCAAGCTACAGAAGTGTAATTTATAACCCACAGCTAAATGCAACATTCTGTGTATGGTGCAAGGTACTCCTATACACACCAAATAAGTGACCTGGTTTTCTGGACCATATAGCTCCTTTCTTACTCCCTTCACCTCCTATCCTTTCTTAGCACCTTCTCCTCTAAGCTTCAAGGTCCACAACTGTCATTTGTGTCATCCCTGGTGCAAGCCAGCTTTCAGATCATGAATCAAGGTCCTGAAGGCTGCTCCTTTATGCTATTTCTGAGGAGTCATGGCTTCACATTGGACACTTGCCCGAAGTGACTCATACCGGCAACTCATAAGTTGCAGCCTGTTCAGGATGACACTTCCTTGTGTTGTAGCTGACTTCAAGTCACTTTCCCCTTTGCTGACTCTCTTCTGACCCATACAACAACTACTGATCTCCCTCATGTTGCCTAAATGAATTGACTCAAATCTTACTTCACTTGAAATTTACTAGTTTTGAAGGGTTTGTGTGCTCAAAAATGTATTTTTTCCCCCAACCTGCTTAATCATCTGGTCGGGCTGATTCATTTGAGGCTGTTTTTCCATAGCCACTGCCTACTTTACTCATGCATGTCCTCCTCCCAACCCCACAGCAGCCCACTCCACCTCTTCAGATGTAGGGAAGGTCTCACAGGTCTCAGCAAAGATCTGTCTTGCAATTGTATCAAGCATGCTCATGAGCATCTCTGAAGATCCCCAGAGATCTTAATTAATTTTGTTTAAATAAAGAGAACATGAAACTCTGAAACTCAAAGGAAATATACCAAAATTACTGAGAACTCTTTACAATGCAGAAAATTGGAGGAGAATAGATAAT
>VZSV01000382.1:180131-195990 GCA_013398735.1 Nothocercus julius
CAGCAGCTCCACATCCCCCTTGTACTGGGGAGCCCAGAACTGGACACAGCACTCCAGGTGGACTTAGCTTTGCCTGAACTGTCCCACAGGTGAGGCACATCCCCAGGCCTGTGACATCCACTCCTCTGCATGCTTCCTCCATAGCCTCTTTCATTTGCACAGACTGCTCCTTCTCTTAAATATAGCTGCTAAAAACATCTTTCATCCAGTAGCTCAAGATGAGGAACCTGTAGAAAACACACACAACCCCCTCAAAGGATTCAGAAAATACCTTGTTACTCCTAATGATTCTGAAAAGTGGCTTAGGCCTAGCTGACTTTTACCTGTAAAGGTTTCTATGCAAAAAAAATAGCATGTTTCTATGCATCTTTGGGAGAAGGGTTGGGGGAGGTACTTGTTTACTCTTATTTTTTAGACGGTTAAAGATAGGATTAAAGGAGTGTCAAGAAGTAGAATGAATATCCAGAGTCATGTAGCTGTATAACAGGAATGTGGGATTCTGTGTTTGGGGGTTTTAAATTAGATTGTACAAAGTCCTAAATAATACACTATTACCACACACACACAAAAAAAAGGTAACAACAACAAAAACAAAAAGACCTTGAACTGGCAGGGCTGGCAGGGCAACAGACCTTTTTTTCAGGGACCTATGCCTTCGTGTGACCAACACACAGGCTATACAACAAGCTGGAAAAGTGTCTTAGCAAAACTTTGAGTTGAAACAAACCTGTTTCTACACAACCAGTATCCTGATGGTGTTTTGATGTGCTTCTGTTCAATAGCGAATTCAAGAAATTCTTAACACAGAAAAGTCCTCCTCCAAGGAAAACCTACAGATCATGACCTTTCACTTTCTAAGTTTCAAAACAAAATGGCCAGAGCTCTATTTTACTAAAAATCAAAGTCCTGAAGCAAACAAGTACATATGAAACTTTAGTTATGTATGATGAAGAGGGAATAATTATCTTATTAAAAATTAAGCCTCAATTAAAGTTGATGGCAAAATCCGTAGCATAATCCTTATCCCCGGAGTCAGCTGGCAAATCCATGCAGCCTAAGCAAGGCCGATGTCCCACCCTGTTGAGCTGCTAGCATGACTTGCCAGCAAGTCTCTTTGCACTGAGAGTCCAACATTATGCTTCTGAGGCATTTTCTCCTCAAAAGCATTGCCCTGGATCAATAACTAAACCACCTCCTTAATAAAAAACACAGTATCAGTTAGCAGCATTTTGCCAATCCACCATTCTTCACCTTCTTTTCCTTTAAGACTATATCATACCTATAGCTATTTTTTTGGAAAGCAGAACCTCGATTCTTGCACCCACTACACTTCAGAACAACTTCCCGTACACATCCACAGTTACTGCCATCTTATTTGTTATCTAAAGCATGAATTCTGCAGGTCTCCACATCGCTCCCCCTCCTACCTCGTTAGGAGCCTCATTAGCTCAGCAGGCTGCTCCAACTGGCGCAGAAACCCAGCTGCAGTACTGTCTGGTGATATGCGGCATGTGGATGGCTAGGCCCATGCCTTTGATCTCAGTGCCTCAGAATTTTTGGTCTTTCCTGTATCCAGAGGGACCACAGTCAGTATTGTTTACATGGGAACAAGAAAATCACCTACTTCAACTCAGATTATAAAAGATTACCATAAAGCATAAGGAACAGTCTTCTGAATGGAGAAAGAATATTACAAGCTTTCTGTATTTCAAAGACATCAGCTTGACTTAACTTGTTCAGAAGACCAAGCGAATATCCACACAAGAATTAAAAGATTAAGCAAGGTCATTTAACACTAATTTCAATGACCAATATTTACTTTCGAAAATAGACCTTGAAAAGCAACAGTTGAAACTTGAGCAGAGCAATTCAGGGTTCCTAACTGATTCACATCACTAGCATCAACACAGAAACAGGATGAAAACTCATCTCCCCACTGCCAAGTACACATACTTTGTTCTTGAGGTTTTTGCTAGAAGCATAAATATCATTTAAATATATCTAAAGATCGTAGTTCTCAACTGGTTATGATAATAAACTAGATAAACATCAAGTAAACTAAGCATTTGGAGAATTAAATCAGATTCAAGTCCAGGAAACTGCATCTTTAAAAACATTTTTTTGTTTTTTTCATGGCTGGTAGAAAGGACTGAAGGACTAGTTAAGCATTTATAACATTTTATATTTATTAGTTCTTATTTTTCACATTATGCATTAGAAGGGAGCCAGGAATCAGCACACCGAGGCACATAAGATTCAGGGAAGTCTGGATTGAAATAAATGAAGGTAAAGGGAGTATTTCTTTTAAAGAGCCCTTCTTAATGAGAAACAAGGTCACTTTAAAGTCAAAGGTTTTTTTTCTTCTTCTTTAAGAGGTCACACAGACCTTTCAAAACAAGGTTTCAGGAAAGTGTATGGGAACCTCAAGAAGCCTCAATTACTACATGATCTCTAAATAGATTTCATCCCATAAGCAGACATACAGAGTCTCTTGTCCTTAGGACATAAAGCCTCTCCTGTCCTTACCAGCACATATTATTTTGATAATCCTATAAATAGGAGATAGTTGCTGGAATAAAGCAAATAGTTTTCATTTTGTTGGCTACTAGGTCAGAGAAATACATTTTCCAAAGTCAGTACTTAGGTTTGTATTTGGCTAGGAAACAATAATCTTCTATTCAGAAGAAAAAAATATTAGATATTTATCCTTTTTATTTATGAAAATAAAAGGAACCTATCTTTCTACAGCTATTCTGATATTATGAATTTAAATCAAGCTCTTATGTGTCAAAATTTTTCTGCCTAGGATACAAACAATAATTGAATGCCTTGAAGACATAGCAGTCTTGCCTCTATGACCAATTAGCACATCCTCAGCACTGCTTTACATTCACACATAGATGTGCCTTGGCCTTTCCAATCTCTTCCGGTTGCAAGAGACTACTATTATATATAGGTGCTTGGCTGTCTTCCCATATATCAAGGAATATGATCGCCAATAAGCCAATGGTTGCAAGAAATCTATGTTTTATAAACAGTGAGAATTTCTTGGCAGCTTATGCATCAAAGCATAGAACAGAAGGGGATACATAGATTCATGAAAGCATAGTACAGCAGGTGGTACACTGGCGGGATGGCAGAGCTCAGAGGGCGGTGATAAATGGGGCCAGGTTTAGCTGGAGGCCTGTGGCCAGTGGTGTCCCGCAGGGGTCAGTACTGGGCCCGGTGCTGTTCAGCTGGTTCATCAACGACTTGCACAAGGGCACAGAGGGCACCCTCAGCAAGGTTGTGGATGATACCAAACCAGGTGCGGTGGCCGACACTCCAGAGGGCTGCGCTGCCATCCAGAGGGACCTGGATGGGTTGGGGAGTTGGGCAGAGAGGAACCTCAGGAGGTTCAGCAAGGACAAGTGCAGGGTCCTGCACGTGGGGAGGAATAACCCCAGGCACCAGGACACATTAGGGGTTGACCTGCTGGAAAGCAGCTCCGTGGAGAGGGATTTGGGAGTCCTGGGTGACACCAAGTTACCCACGAGGCAGCAATGTGCCCTCGTGGCCAAGAAGGCCAAAGGGCTCCTGGCTGCATGAGGAGCAGCGTTGGCAGCAGGTGGAGGGAGGGGATCCTGCCCCTCTGCTCAGCTCTGGGGAGGCCCCACCTGGAGTACTGGGGCAGTTCTGGGCTCCCCAGGACAAGAGGGACGTGGAGCTGCTGGAGAGGGTCCAGCGAAGAGCGACAAAGATGATTCAGGGTCTGGAGCATCTATTGTGTGAGGAAAGACTAAGCGAGCTGGGCCTGTTTAGTCTGGAGAAGATTGAGAGGGGATCTTATCAACATGTACAAATACTTGAGGGGAGAATGTAAAGCAGGTGAGGCCAAACTCTTCTTGGTGGTGGCCAGTGACAGGACAAGGGGTAATGGGTACAAGCTGAAACCCAGGCAGTTCCATCTCCATGTGAGGCAGAGCTTCTTTGCTGTGCGGGTGCCAGAGCCCTGGCACAGGCTGCCCAGAGAGGCTGTGCAGGCTCCTGCTCTGGAGATCTTCAAACCCGCCTGGCTGCCGCCCTGTGCCCCGTGCTCTGGGTGTCCCTGCTGGAGCAGGGGGTCGGACTAGATGATCTCTGGAGGTCCCTTCCAACCTCAACCGTTCTGGGATTCTGTGATACATATTTTTTCAGTGATACTATAGACAAATAAAGTATACAAATGTCCATGCAGAAAATGATAAAGACTTTATAAGGGAAACAGATAAACAACAGTGACTGATCTGATAACAGCAAGTAAATTCCAAGAGTGTTTACTGCACATGCAGAAACGGACATAAAGCTACACATTTTGTACTTAATTCATTTTTAATACGAATTTGGAAGACTCTTTCAAATAATTCACTGTAATTTTAAAAAGGTCTTGTGATTAATCCTGTTACTGCATACTCAGCAAATTTAAAAAGCAATATTGCCAATGATAGCCATGAAGTCATATTCAGTTTTAAAGAAAATGAAAGACTGAACACAAGTGCTATCTACATAATAAAAGCTTTTAAAAATAGCCTATTTAAAAATACATATTTAATGGAGAATAATCACTACTACCCTTCACTTATCTCTTGGGAAGGGAAAAGAAGAACTAAAACATCGACGAGTTATTCACAGACATCCTTTTCAAAGATTTCCTTTTATAGTATTCAAAAATATAATTTCATCTTAGTTATGCATTTGGTGGGAGGAAGTCCTTTAATGTATGCTTATATCCTGCCAGATCATAGCTGGTAGCAGAGATATATGCTCCACTCTGCTACTGCCTTGCAGGTGATACTCTGCAGTGTGAGTGTGTTGCATTCTCCTGATGAATGGGAAATGAGAAAAAGCCTACAGACTGTGCAATATCGTCCTTGATGATGTTACTGAATAGTTTCCATTAGGCAGCCAGCATGTACGGGACATTTTGCCCTGGTTTTGCTTTAATTGTTCCCAAGGGAAAGAGACTTCAAGGTATTTCAACCCTGAATCATATTTGAAAGATTATACTTCTGACATGGGGACACATCCCACTGTTCTTCGCAGAGCTACCGATCATTTGCTTTCAAAAATTGTCAGTTGAGGGAGTCTATGAAGGCAGGGCTTCCAAACACAGAAATTTTCCTTGAGAGTGCGATGGTTCACAGTGTTCAACGTGTTCATTGAAGTTTAACTTGAATTTCAGTTATCTTAAGTGTCACTTCACTCTTTTTCACCTCAAGGACAGTTAATTATTCTGTGTGTAGTGACTGTAGGTTGTCTTTGTTTCATCTTTTTTCCATTTCTTTCTCCCTCTCCCAGGCCAGAGATCCTGATGACTCCTGTCTGCTGCAAAACAGGACCATTTTCTTTCTTCAGTCTCTTTTCTCTTTGAGGTGGCTCCCCAAAATCTATGCCTACTTTTGTAGGGAACATTTGAACCCACTGCCACATGGACGATGGATTCCCTGGCTACTTAAGCAAGGCTCTGAAAGATTATGCTGCAAAGGCTGTGGATAGTCAGATTCAGCAAGACAGCAGCACCTGAGGCAAGGCAGAGCTGTGCTGTAAAGGCAATTAACATGTAGGCTTTGCATTGTGGAGAGCACCAAAAAAGTGCAAGCAATTTTATTAAACTAAATGCAGAAGTTTGATAAAATATAAACCATTTTGTTCTCCTTAGAAATGAAATGAAGAAGATTCTTTTGCCTATATCTGTTACACTGATGTTATTTGTACATGTAATAGTGTGGATCTTAGGGTAAGTGAGATACGCCAGAGAAGTGCCCTATATGTATCTATAGAACATCAGTCAGCATTAGGTGATAATTCACCTTTCATCCACTTTGACAACTTATCCTCCTCAGGAGGGGTCTGTGGAAGGGACTTCTGAGGCCTAATTCCTTTTGGTCTCAAAAATATTATGATGCAGAAGGGACAGATTTGACAATATGAGCCGCCACATAAACCTCTTTATATGATTAGGGAAGAACGTTTGGACTTGCTTTGTGTCCTCTTGCTGCCAGAGGACTCTAGTACATTTCCATTGCTATTTCAGGATGATATACTTTTTTTTTTTTTTTTTTTTTTAAGTGCTCAGATACCATTGTAACTGTTGCTCTTTAAGCTTGCAGAGAGATATATAGAGGATTAGATTGCTAGTATGAATTGTCTTATAATTTATAACTTGATTGCACCCAATCTGGTCACAGATTAATGGCTTGTGAATTTTGTTGTAAATCTTTGTAACTTGAATACAAATAATTGGACCCTACCATTCCTTCAACTTTTTCTAAATGTGGTTAGTGAGAAAATGAATGGTGAGAAAATGAACAATATTCTAGAATTTTCTCAGTGATCAAATAGGAACAGTATTTCAACTTACCCAGGATTAACAACATGCAATATATTTATCTAGAGGATATAGTCATCTTTTTAAATAAACCTGTATCATAAAGAATAGCACTTTAAAGGTTGCTAATATGTTTGTTCACTATTACTTCAAAGGAATCATTCAATTGAGCCAGTGCTGAGTCAAAGGCTAGCTATTAATTGCAACAATACGATAATATTCAAGCACGTTATATGAATTATAACAATTCTGGATTATAACAATTACATTTCTACCAAAGACAGAATATGCTAACGGTGAATTCACATTTATCAGTAAATTCTGGGCATTATCCAAGAAATGAATCCAAGGTTTGGTTTGTCATGAAATTCTTAATGTTTTATAATTAAAAGGTTGGAAATTCAATAATTCTCCATGCCCATTTTCTGTTTTGGCTCTAAAACATCACCGAGAAGGCTTTTGTGCACTTGAGTTAAAAGTTCAGAATATATTAAAACATACAAAAACTCTGCTACAATCCTGTTATGCACTTTTGGTTCAGTAGAGCTCAAATGTTCTTAAAATATGTAAAAATAATTTTAGTGAAACATTTGAAACTTACAGAACATATCTATGAACTCTGCAAGTAGTTCTTATTCACTTCTACTTTTATTAAGTAATCCCGGATTGCACCACAGTATTACATAGGAGTTTATGTGGAGTATATTGCACTTGGCATGATAAAACACATGTACAGAAAGAATCTCTCTTTAAACAGTTTTAAAAAAGCATTTTCTTCTCACTATTCTGATGGGCAAGGTTGCCAGTTATGCCCTACATCTACTTAGCTGAGAATTACTTAGATTGTCAGAATGGAAATGAAATTAGAACCATATAGAGGAATTATTAAAATTATGATTACAACTAGAATTACATGGTATTAGCTCAGCTGAAACAGAGAGAAGAGTACAACACAAACACAGGGCAATTCCTGACATTTTTTTTTTACCTTGCATGGGCAATACATCACCAAAGAATATGTCAGAACTTCAAAGCAAAACACAATTCTGGATAATGTATTGTGCAAAGTTAGGTGTACAGACAGAGTGTACAGTTAGGTACAGACAGAGAGGCAGAAGGGATACTCTGATACTGTAGGCCATTTCTATCTCTAGAGCCTCAGGTTCTTTATTGTCATGCATTTTTATTCAGCAGCAAATTCAAAGTCCTGCTATTATATATAGACACAGACAGGTTGTTAGGCTTCCATGGGCTCTCTCCGAAAGAAAGATATCAACACTGTAGTGAAATTATAAATGCTTAAATATGACTCACTCCACTACTAAAAGATGACATTAGAAAAGAGGTTCTACGCTATATGTAATGATAAGTCGTACAACTAAGTTGTTGCTTAAAGAAAGCTCAGGATTGCAGGGGCATAGTCTGAAGTATTGAGATTGTACCCAAGAGTAAAGGAACAACCTTTTCTTAGGACTTCCATGTAGCTATTCTCTGGGAAGTAAGATGAAAAAGAGTGAGTATTCTCGGGACAAAACCAAGTATTTCAATTGAATTATGGTTGCCAGATGACAAACATCTTTAAATCGATACTCAGAAATTAAAGACTGCCCTTGTTTATTGCTGAAACAACAGTCATATAACTACTAACCAATACTACTGTCTATATTAGTCATGATTCTTTATTTCTGCAAAGGAAGACAAACGAAGATTGAACAAAAAATAAGAGACTGCTATTCCTAGTCCGTATTTTACAGACGGATATATGAAAGCAAAAAATGATTAGATTTTTAGACCCATGGGAACACCTACCTGCAGAGAAACTCAGTGGGCATGTCACAGTTTCTGATGGTCCAAGTGTAGTCCTATGGTGATATCTACGGACTTTATATACCAGGTTTGGAGGGAAAAGGCCTGGGAAAATAAAAAAAGAAATCATACAAATTATAGGAAACAATAATAATGCAAAGTGGCTTAAATATACCTCTAAAAATCTCACTCCACTATGCCTATATAAATGCTTGCTATGTATTCTGTGCATTTAACAATTGCTGAAAATTCTCCTTGCTAATTAGGTGCATATACCTTTCATACCATGTATAATGTTAAAACACAATGAACAAGGAAAAGGCAAGAAAGGGATGTTTCATGTTACAACTGTATAGTAGAAAAGTCAAGAGAATCATAAACTTTTTTTTCTTTGCAGATTCCATAATTAATTTAGTTAGCTCTTCAAGGCTCATTTTTTAATTTAACTACATGGATGGACGAAAAGGTGCATCACACAGACTGTCAATTTTGCCAAGGCCTTTATCAACATCGGATGCCGTTTGGCAATTTCATTAACATTAATAAGAACCATCAGTTTGGAAATACCCTAATAGAGAGCCAATTAGCATACTGAGACACATTTGTTATCATAACCACATGCAATATTTATTAGTATTAGCAAATGCAATATTTATTTTACAAGAAAGGGAATTACAGTGAGCATGAAGTCATTATATTGCATAAAAATAGAAATAGGCTTAAACTGACAGATTTGGCATTTAATAACCTAAATATTAGTAATGTCTAGCTGGCAGATTTTGGTTTGGCTGTTTTTAAAGGGGCCTTTAGCAAGACTTTAGCACAATTCTGTACTCAAAGGACAGTCCCAATTTCACAGTTTCCAGATGATTTTATAACTAAGTATAAATAAGGATAGACATTGTTATTATCCTTTTTAAGCTTTAGTCCAGGCTGGATCTACTCTTAATAGTGTCATTGAGACACGTCTCAATGCGTCTAGTTTCCTACTGAAAAGGTTGCCCTCTTCTGTGAAATGTTTGTTTTTTCTTTTAGCTTCCAGAAGATTTGCAACTGTTTGCCTAGGGCTTCAATTGCTGAAATGAATTTCTAGCAATGTGCAAATCTGTAAATCCCAGGGAAAGTTTTGTTTCAGAGCTCACATTTGTAAAGCACTATGATACACCTATTGGTGTATCCACATATGAAAATCCACTTCCACATATTTTATTGGATATTCAAGAAATATCAAAGGGAATATGATATTCGTTATGGTAGTCCAGTTAACTGATAGTAAATGGTGCTGTTCAGTAAGGAGGATACTGTGTGGGGATTTTCCTTCCCCAGATGTGCAGATGACCAACTACAGTAGCTTCTCTGGCTATGAGTTCTTTGCCCCAGTTTGCCCATTTAGGAAGCTACATTTTTGCAATGCTGCTTTTGAGATTTGTTGATGAAATTATTATAGAAGAAAAAAACGTCATGTCACTCTACTAACAGTACTATTCTAGATGCTCTGGAAATTTTCACTGTTAGTGTTTACTCAGAACCAGCTCCTAGTACTCTTATTAGGATAAGGTCATTTAATACAAAGAGAACAGAACAGGGTTTTTCCCTAATTAAATATTTACTACTAACATCTGTTACTGTGGTGTAGCTCCTGTTGTGTCTCTTCTTAAAGGCTATTTCAGAGAAATCATATCTTCACTTTGGATCCTTAAATTGGAGAAATTTTTGTGCGGTGGAATTTTAAAAAGTTTTTTTTTAATTGCTCACTTAAATACACTAGATTTATGTTCAGGAGAATAAAGAGAATATTCTCTTTCCTGGAAACCCAACACTTGTTCTTCACTGGTTTTCCTGAAATAGAAATAAAACCTGTTAATATATTAAACTGAAAATATGTATGTCTTGTTTCCTGGATAGGCATGAATGTTTATGATCAACATAAAATGAATGATACACACATGAAACACATAATTACATACAATGAAACACATAATTATTCACAGAAATTTGGAAAGAGAAAAGGGTTTGGTAATATGTATCGTCTATTCTCTAAAACGCACACAGAATAGTTTAGGATGCTACTTTTACTGCTTCAAGTGAAAAACATGAATTTAAATACATTGATCTATATTTTAAACTCCAGTAGGCACTTTGAGTATTTTTACCAATTTTAATTTTTTTTTTTTTTACATTTATTTTCCCTAGAAAGCAGTTTCTATTTACCCTAAATTGGTAATATAAACTGAACATTACAGTATACCTGAACTGTATATTGTATTCCATACAGTATACCTGAACATTAATAAAGTCCATTCAAAGTAAAACAGGTCTTCTTTATTTGTCATTAAAGATGATGGATCCATAAAAGATGGTGGCTATGCTAAAAATGAAGAGTGATTTATTATCCAATCCTACAAAATAATGACCAGACACAAAAAGACTAGAACACAAATTCTTATCTCCTTAGATACATCAGATTAACCAGATACCTTGTAGTACCTTTTTGCATGAAGAATTTTTTCAGTCAGTTCTTCATAATCCCATTACGGGACCAAAATAGATTTCTTGAACCATTATGGGATGCAATCTGTGTCTTGTGCTTTTTTTCCCCATCACTAGAAAACAAAGAACATTTTATCAGAACTATTACACACACAATTGATATTCACTGGTGGCCACCGTGGCAAAAATATGAAGTTTAAAAGCTTTGAAATCAGACATGCCCAACACAACCGTGCTCCAGCTGCATTGTCTCATTAGGCCAGACATTTTGTAAAGATTAGCAGAAGGACTATTTTTAGCAGAAATCCTTGATGGAGAAGCTCAAAGCAAGATGTCCCCTTTTTGTAACACTTTGCCCAACGGGAGGTTAAAATAAAAGGAGAAAAAGAGCAAGCATAATCATTTCACAGATGCTGTAGGTCCATGTCTAGGACAAAGAAGATTACATGTTCTTAAATAACTTGTGTGTTACTTAGGCTGCAGCATTCAGAAGAAAACTGCCAGAGCTCCCATTTGAGAAGCAGAAGATGATCTGATATTAATGTTTAGCAGGTGCTTTTCAAATCAGGTATTCTACAGTGTAATGGCATTTTCATTTTTTTTAAGGGTTATTAGCACTAATTTATTTAATACGTTGGGCTTGTTTGTGCACTATCATCAAAAATAAACTGAAACTGTAAGATAACCAACTTTTTCATGCCTGGGTTCTCAGTTTTAATTGTGAAAGAAACTCCATTAATAACTAGACCATTCATCTTTGCAGGATATTTTAAAGCCCAGGGCATTAGAGCAAAAGAATTACTATAAATTTTATCAGAATAGCAAAAAAAAAAATTTTTTTTTCTATTTTAGGAAAAAGGAATATTGATCAACCAGAAAGGGACAGCATATTTTGATATGAATCCAAAATACAGTATTAAGCATCAAAAAAATCAGTGATTATTCTATGTATAAGCCCATATTTCACGGGCAATGAGGACTGGGTGTAAGAAATGAACCTTATCTTTCCTGGGAGTACAGAATATTGAGTGTCCAAGGCAACCAAACAATTTCTCTAAGAAAAGATTTTGTTTTGTAAATGATTTTCTAAAACCACCATCATTTTGTAAATAGGTGTTCAATTCAAAGAGGGTTCTTGGGAGAAGGTTAATTTCTAACATTGCTTCTTGTAATTTAAATACCATTTTGTCAGAAATAATAATTAACATGTTCAGAAATTGTCAGTGGATGTATGCTGCACTAAATAAAAAAATGTCAGACCCATCCATAAACTCTCCACTGGTTACACATGAAAGAAGACCTATTCCCTACTGTTACTCCAAATTAACATATAATGTTATTGTCCTTCAGCTGATTGTGGCTAAAAGATATTGCAAACCCTTTAGAAAGAAAGATTCACACAGTCAGTGGTGTTATTACATTTGGTATGAGAAGATGCCTTGCAAACAAAGAGCAAATAAGGAAGTGAGATTGACAGAAATTCTATTATTTAGCTTGCAGTGAGTTTGTGGGCAAGACAACTTACAGGCAATTGCAAGCTTTATGAAGAGCACTTGAGAACCCTTGTGATTTTTCAGTTTTTATTTCATATCAGATTTTGACCATGACTAATTCCTTGACAGAGCTACTTTCCTAATTCCCAAAGCACTGTTTGTGTTGGCAAGGTAGTTCATGATTAACCTCTTGTTGTTTTTTAGAATATAACTCAAATCTACAATAGGGAAACAACTTTTAAGTCATTTTTCATGCAAAATATACCATTGCTTTATGTATTTATGATTCCCTGAGAAAATGTGCCCTAAATAAAGGTGAGAGGGAGAGAAAAAGAGGAAAAAGTACACCAGACAGTATGTGTGGCATGGAAGATTTTAAATGAACTATGTTTTTCAAGTTTTCTTTTGTATAGCAACACACATTCCTTATTTTGTTACTTTTAAGAAAATCAGATACAGGTTAATTTTCATAGCTGTACCCTTCATTGCACATAGCTGCACCCTCCTGAGTTTACTACAGTAGAAAAAGTGTTTTCCTCTCCTAGATAATTTATCCTCTGGTTCCCTTTTCAGTGAGGAACGTTAAATAAATAAATAAATACATACATACATAAATAAACAAATAAATAAAGCTGGCAATATTTCAGGTTAGTATGGTAAGGTATTTGAAATATTTATGAACCCTGACACCAATAATCACATTCTATGATCATGGCTGACACCTGATCTTGTTGGCAGCAATGTAGTAGTCAAATTTCATTAGGATGCAGATTAAGCTTGTAACATTTCCAGTCTTTGCAAAAGCAACAACACCAGTGAGCAATCTAATCTATGGGTATTATCACCACCTAACAGGGCAGGTCCGTGCTGTAATTTGTTCCTTAATTAGACCTGAGCACACAGTTGTGATGCTCTTCACTGCGCCACAGGAGAGACAGCAAATATAAACATTACTTCATCATAAAAGGGTTTCAGTTTTATCAGGAGCATTTTTATACACAATAGAAATATTTTCCAGACCACACTTCACTGGATATAATGATATTTCCAAACATCTCCATTCAGAAATGCTAAGGGCCTGTGGTGAAGTCAGAGGCAGGCAGTCATTCCCTTGCTTGAGCTCCACTGAATATCTCAAAATAATGACACTAAACAGAGTCAATGTCACTGTGCACAGAACAAGGGCTGGGCTTCAGTGGGAAGCTTTAGTTTTAGCTTTTTTTTTGAAGACAAAAGAAACGTATAGTGACTTCAAACAGACTGGGGAAAAGTGAGTCTGAAAGTTGAGATTTAAGTGTCTCATTCTCAATAAATAGAATGTGTTTAAGCTTGTCATCTGCAGTATGTTACTGAGGCACTGACCTTATGGACACATCCACATTGTACATCATCATGAGCAGCAAAAACTTTGTAACTGATGAATGAAATAAATCTGTAGGCTGTTTCAGTGCCCGCAGCATTTTGGCCCCTAGTGGGGACTTGGCTAGTTCAAAGGAACAACGTGAGGACTTGAGGACAAGCTTTCACAGTGGGCCTGAACGAACCTCACGGTGTGCTGCCACCAGCAAGGGCTGTCTGGCTTTCCCCTTCTCTTACCCGTCAGCCATGCGACCCTGCTGCTGATTAGCTTGGCAGCACAAGCATTTCTGAATGTGCTCAGGCAATTTTAGGCTGGACCACAGGGCTGGGAATGTGGTGGGGTGGAAGCAAAGAAGCTGGATCTCAGCTTGGGGGATGTGACACACACATTTCATAGATCAGCTAACCTGCATGGTGCAGCCTCAACCTAAGTGTTCACTTAGGCACGTCTTACACTACTCTCGTGTCACAGAGGTCTCAAATTCCACCAAAGAGAGGAGAACAGACCCCAAATCAATTGTATGTGAATGGAGATAACAAAAGGTAATACATGTCCAAGTGTTTCTGGATAATTTCTTTATTCACCAACCCATCCCAACATACTCTAAGGAAGAATATGGTGGTTAATGAACTTTTCAGGTAGCTGAGCAGAACAGCACATTTATTTTCTCTGTGAGATTATACTATGATCATTGCACGCAAATTATAAATTGTAATAGCAATGGTCTACAGAACAATTGTTTACTTAGTAGCTAAAAAATTAATATATATTTATCAGTAATGTTTTACTGTGGTTAACTGTGGTTATAGTTTGAGTAACATTCTAAATTAAAAAAAAAAAAAAAAACCCAAAGTAATTAATTCCTGTAATCAGTGGCTTGTAATCAGAGCCCTATAGTTCTTTGGAAAGAAGTGAGTGAGTCCTAAACAGGAGGTCATGGCTAAATGCCTCCCCATTTTTCAGGTTTTCCTCTCTCCTCCCAAAAAATGTCACCACAGAGAACTGTAGTATTTCTCATGCCTTTTTGTTCTATAGGTATGTTGCTCATAAAATACAGAGTGGGGAATACACAGGGATCCCCAATTTTGCAAAGTTTATGCTTGTAGAAAAGAGTTTTCCTCTTTGTTGTAAGAACTTCCATCCTCAAGCTGGGATCCTCAGAGCATTTCTAAACAAGAAAATTCCAGACACACCTGGGATGACTGTAGGGTTTTTTGTTGTTGTTGTTTGGTTGGGTTTTGTTAATAACAGTGGCATTGGCTCAAGGCACAGTAGACCCAGACAGTGGAAATGCTCCCCTTTTTTCAGCACCAGTCTATAACCTGAAAAAGCAAACTACCATCTACTTCCACCCCTGCTTTGTATTAAAGCAACAATAGCTTATAATCAACTTAGAGAAGAGCAATATTTAGGCAATTCAGAATAATCCTTTTCTTAGGCATTTCCAGATGGAAGTCTTGCCAACCCTACTTTTATTTTTTGGCTTCTGGAACAGTTCAGACTTCAGGATTACTCCCAGAATCAGTCAATGACTGAGAATTTTCTTCAGCTCGGGAGGTGCCAATAACTAATACACATGGAATAGCACACATATATTTAAAATAATACAATCTTTCATAAACCAGTCACACTTCATATGTCTTCCATCTTTTCCTTTTTAAACATTACTGAGATAGGGAAGCCTTCAGGTGTACCAGGATAAGAATGAGGGAGAGAGATAGGGGGAAAGTTGATGTATATATTAAAAAAAGAAGAAAACAAAGTATTCAGTGCCAGAAACTGCAGCTCTGAGCAAGGATAGCATATGG
This sequence comes from Nothocercus julius, assembly GCA_013398735.1. Taxonomy (NCBI): domain Eukaryota; kingdom Metazoa; phylum Chordata; class Aves; order Tinamiformes; family Tinamidae; genus Nothocercus; species Nothocercus julius. Next base: position 195,435 of record VZSV01000382.1, read on the forward strand.
CATGCATGAATTATTCCAACTGATGTCTCTGTGAAAGCCGCTGGCTTCTGCAGCTGCAGGGTGCCCACAACAGCGTGACAACCTTGGAGGGCAGAGCTTAATTGCTTACCTGCTTTGGGCAACAACGAAAAGACCTTTCTCAGCTTAGATTACAGGCATATTTGAGTTGCTTAATTAAATGCCTTGCAGCATTTTATAGAAAGGCAAGAGGCAAGTGACCAAGCTTTGTAAAGTTAGGAAGACATAACAAAATAAAAATGCTACATAAATGTCAAGACAAATCTGGGAGAGTCCTGTAGTAAGTGGCACACTGAGTTTACTATGATAAAGTACACATAGTGCCTTGAAAGGAAAGCCCAGAGCCCAGAGGGCTGCGCTGCCATCCAAAGGGACCTGGACAGACTGAACAACTGGGCAGTGAGAAATCTTATGAAATTCAACAAGGCTAAGTGCAAGGTCCTGCACTTGGGGAAAAATAACCCTGGTCACCAGTACAGGCTGGGGACTGACCTGCTGGAGAGCAGCTCTGCAGAGAGGGACCTGGGCGTCATGGTGG
>VZSV01000382.1:203845-287549 GCA_013398735.1 Nothocercus julius
TGCCTGACATTAGATTAAATCTGCTCATAAAATATTCCAAAAGCCATTTCAGAAGCCATAGTCATGGTTCTTTTCCCCATGAGGGGAGATTATCAAGTCTGGCTCAGCCAACCTTTATCCAGGATATAGGAGAACAAGCTATTTTCATTATTTTTATGAATACATCACTTTGGCCTCACAATTACTTAGAAGTGGCCAAAGGGCAGCCCTGGCTGCCAAGGAGCAGAAGCTGTACCACTAATTCACCTGTCCTGATACCTCTACACTGTAAAGCACAGTGGCAAGAGATCTTTAAAACTCGCTTTATATTGGTGCTTTTACTACTCCATCTTCCTTTTAATAGAAAGTTGTTAAGAGAGGACAGGGAAAAAAAGATAGGAAAAAAATAATCCACATGTGAACCAGGGAAATACCTCAAAAATGCCTGTCTCCCTGCCCCACAGCTGCCTAGAAGCCCAGGGTAGAAGCCTAATCACCAGCCCTGCGGGCTGTCCCTGCACTGGGCTGTAGGCAATCAGGGGAAAGCATGGGGCATGCACGAAGCAAACTTCGCCTTTTGTGTTCCCTAGCTCAGGGCTTTGTTAAGAGATGTTTTGTTCTCGTCCTCATTAAGAGAAAAATAAATCCTCATTTGTATGTTGCAAGGCCATTTAGACACTTCTGCATATGCTTATGGTTTCAGACACTGTGCATCGTGACAAAAACAAGAACTAGCTTTGTGGACTGAAGAAAGTGTTTCCTATTCTACCAAGAGACACCACTGCTTAATATTGTGCTCCAATGCTTAAACCGCTGTTAGCTCCAGGGGGTCACCATTAGCAGTTTTCACACACGGAAGAAAGTGCTTTAGATTTCAAAGATTTTTTTCAGCATTGCTACAGTTGGTACAAAATAATTGCAGAGTTTCTTTATTTTTCCTTCTTCTTTTGTAGAAAGGAAAGAGAGGAGACCATTTATGGAAACACATGATCCTACTGAGCTTGCTCCTGAGCACAATGGGAGGAAGGGGACAAGGTGGTTGGTGTAGGTTGGTATTCATGAGTGGAAGTTAAGAGGAAGGTTGGTACCAAAATTTGTAGAATAGTTTATGAAGGTGGGTAATTCTTTACTGTTACCTGCAATATTCAGTATATAAAATTTTGAAGATTTGCATATTACTAAAATCACTCAAATTTAAACTCCGTAGTCTTAAGGATTAAAACCTTCTTGCACAAATTGCTACTCAACTTTTTAATTCCTCTCTGGTCAGCCCAATAAATCTATTTAGTCTGCTGATGTGAATGGTAATGAAATCCAACTTGTTATTTTTTGCAGATGAGGGCCTTTAAAATGCAGGCAAGTGCTGTGACTTAGAAGATTGTCTCAGGCTGGAAAAGATTTTGGCCTTTTTTTTTTTTCCCCCCCCCCACATTTTCTTCCAGCACAGCATCCTTCTATTTCACTTGCTGGCTTATCCCATTTTGTTCAGGCAGACTCACCTGCTTTACATAGAGATATCTAAAGAAATTAATGGCTGCATTTTCCATATCGATGAAAAAGAAAACTCTAAAGTCAGGGCAGTAACAACAATTAAATGTTCAGATCTTGTAAGTCTGAAAAACAATGCAAGAAAACTTATAAAAAGTGTTCTTCAAGGCCTTTGGAATTTCAAATACAATTAGCCAGTTGGAATTTTAAATACAATTAGCCAGTTTACGTTTCAGCTGAAGCTTCAGAACAAATTAAACTTTGTTCTTTTTATTTTATATCAAATATATAAACCCTTGGGTAATTGGACTTCGGTGGCTTTGGATAATTCTGCTTCAGAATACATTTGCCTGCATAGAATAGCTTGTATCCAGTTCTTGAAACAGTGAACATACAGTACTGTGCATATACATTGTAAAAAATAGAATTTTTATGTATTTTTGAAATCAAGATGAAATAAAACAGTAATATCTTATTTATCTTATCAATTGCAAATGTCTATTAAGGAGCAGTTTCTTCAATATGGTAGAAACTGATGCATCTTGAATTAAAGGAGCTGGTACCAGTTCAGGTTCTATGGTCCATGATATAAAACAATATATTCTTAAATTTTTTTTTAAAAAAACCTAAAAAAAGAAATGTACTTAAGAACTGCCTCTCGTCTGTCATGTTTATTTAAAGCAAGTATTCATTTAATTCCTATCTCTGTTATACCTACTACCTATATAAATAAGGAAAAGTGTATATAAAACCTCTAACTAAGAATGAAATATGATAGCCAGAATCGTCAGAGAGAGATGTGTCACCTCTATTTCCATGTTTTATTGCATTTTATTAACTGAATTTCTCTGGAGGCCTAACCATGTTTGTTGCTTGCTTTCTTGTAGTGGAGTAAAAGATGCTTTACAGGAAACAATGCATTTCATCTTTTTAATGCCATTTCCACAAGCCCAAGTCACTATTTCCAAATGCCTCCAACCCATTTGACGGAGACCTTCCTTCTAAAAACCTTGTTCTGAACACCTGCCACGACACAAGTAAGAGTTTAATTTTAAAGGACGCTAAAACTCATCTGATGAAGAAGCTTGTTACTAAATAAGGATAGCTGATGTGCATAAGCGCATCATATGAAGTATGAGCAATGACTCATACTTGTACAAAGTATATTATTGATGTGTATTAGAAAGAAGATGAGGAAACTGCATTTGAGCAAATGAATGAAGATGTCACTTGGGAGCACTGCATTTAAGACCGGGTTAGTGTTCTTACTTAACTGGGACTGTGTGACTGGACAAACTGAAGGGAGCTGCCAGCTTTGTGGATAAAAGGCACGAATAACCCAGGTGGGATGGACATAAAGCCCTGCCAACCCTGATACTGTCGCTATTAGTGCAGCCCTCTGTTTTATTACAGAAATGCAATTTATTACAGAAATTAAGAACAACAGCAGCCACAACACTTCACCAGTGTCAACACATCTACATAGAAAAGCTCATTTGATTTAGCTGCAATCCTGGATTTAGTGGAAGCTTCACACTGTCAAGGCTGGTAGTGCCAACACAGCTACTGAAAGCCCTGGCTTAGGCCATGGATTAGGTCCTGCACCAAAGGGGATGACTCGTTGATGGCCCTGTGGCCACTTGGATCTGGGAGCAGCAGCATCAGGACAGCTGTTGTCTGTCTTGGCCTGTCACCACTAGCTCCTTAAACAGCCTGCCCTTGTTCTTGCCAGTGACCCACACTGTACAGTGTCCTCTTGTCTCTCCTGATGATAGTCTTTAGTCATGAACCAGATGAAATACAGTAATCAGCAACAAGAGGTTAGGAGAAAGACCACAAAACTACTCATTTCTATATGGGATTTCCACATTGGCTTCCTGAATTGTAGCAAATACAGTATAAAACCTAGGTACTGAAGGGAACTGTAAACTTACGTAGAAAGAAGATCTGGAATATGTGCCAACTAAAGGGTCATTTTGCTTTTGGAGAATAGTAGGGAAAGTAAAAAGCAGAAAAACTTCTGTAGATGTTTTTCTAGCATTTTGGGAACTAGTAAGGAGATGAATAAATGAAGTCTTTTTTGTCACAAGGCGATGCAAATCTGAAACATTTCTAATGAAGATAAAAAATGACTCAAGTTTGGGCAGTTCTTCATTTTTATGAGCTACATCATCTGTTTTTTTAAAATCCTTGTTTATTTTATATCTTGGTGAAGTCTCATTTCCTCCTTTGTATGCAACTGTAGTCTACTGAATACAAATGAAACAGGAAATTACAAAAGGAGAATTAATATCCATACTCAGCCTCCATTAACTACTCCTACTGCTTCTGTAACATCAAGATTTGCAAAGAATTAGGGAGGATTAATGTTCCTTGCAGCTGCATCCCATTCAGTAAGGAACTGCTAACTAAGCAATACTGCAATATTACATTTATTACTTTTTTACAATATTCCTTTAATCTTTTCCATATGTTCTCCCTCCAATGGATTGTTCAACTTCAATAATGCACCAATTACTGGGGGTAAATCATTCTTATAGCAGATACTGTTCTCCCTTCTATTGCAAATACAATACTGGGCTGGATGTTCTCTCTTTTTTTTTTTTTTGGGGGGGAAATACTTAAGCAAAGTATGGGAAATTAGAAAACATGTTTGTACTATGGAAAACTGCCAGCCTCACTTGTATAATGTATACTAAAAAGAAAAATATACAAAGCTTGGAACGTGTCCTGCTTAGACATTACTGAGGAGCACAGCTGAGACCCACCAAGCAGCTTTGATGCTGTGTTGCTTAATGCTTAATGCCCAGGAATTTGGCAGATACCTTACAGAACTCCATTTGAAATCCCTGCACATCTCTACTGAGAATGTGAGGGTTACCTAAGTAGCCTCAGCAACTACAGCAGTTTTTTTATGGATTGCAGGTAACAAGCCATACCCTAACCTTAAGAGTTTGCCCTAGTATCAAATCTAATTTGTTGTCTTTGGATCTGGACAGGCAACTGTCCTCACTCTAATTTTGGGGTCACCAGATCTTGTTGGTAATCTTGTGCAAGGTTATAAATTTAAATGCCACTTCAGAAAGGCTGTGGAAGCCTGTAGAGTGTTCCTTACCAAGCAACCATTTTTGCGCTGGATCAGGGTATCTGTCAGACTTCTCAACAAAAATCAGGACCAGCACTGAGGTTAGGTTTCAAGCCAATGTTGAAAAAAAATGAAAAACAAAAGTTTAAAAATGCTTAAAATTTGTTATTTTTTGTTATTTTTCCTAGGGTTACTATCACAAAATGACATTGAGACTTCATTGCTCAGACTGCTTGGAAGATTTGCTTTCAATAGTGATGAATTCTATCAGTGGTTATCCAAACTTTAACTTCTCCTTCCCTGCTCATATTACCTCAACTGTGCTTCAAGGAAACACACTGATTACAACATTCCCATGAGTAGTTTCCATCCAGTCAGAAGCCCTCGTCTTTCCTACACAGGTTATTTTTCTTGTACTCTTCACTCTGCTCCTAATAATTAAGCAATTAACCGCAGAGGAAAATAGCCTGGAACTGGACAAGAACTGGGCAATCTAAGCAGAAAAAGTGTTTAAGTCATCAACTGAACAGTATAAGACTATCTTTAAAACAATATATATGCAATTATATAGAAGTCAAAATAGGCCGACACATGCAAAATGCTACTCTAATACTTTCATTACTTGGCAACTGTGCTGAGTTGGAATAACAGACATTTTAACTTTATGAACGTAACTGGCATCACAGAGCTGGGCTTGGGGGGTGAAAAAATGAATAATTCTCCCAGAGAAATCCAGATATTTATATGGAGTTCAATTTATTCATTATTGAAATCCTAGGCAAGACTAGGCAAAATGTTGGCTTTACTAGAAGAAAGGCATTTTATTAAAAGACAGGCCTTATATAAAATCTTACCCAAGCCAGCTTAACAATTCTGAAATTCAGTACTAGCACTGCAAACTATAGTGCTAATCATCATATGAGTCTACTAATAATATTGCTCAGAAACAGAAGCAATGAAAGCATCTGAGCCTTTGAGACCGTCCATGTTATCAAGAAACCACAATGAGACAGAACTATTGTTGCTTGTTGCTCTGCCCAAACATCAAGAAATATTTTCAGTCTCATTATAGTATATTATAAAGAAAGATAAAGCAGTTCTGCGTTTGGTAGACAGCTTGAGTTACTCTTTTTTTTTTTTTTAATATAATCAATACTCTCAACAGACCGTTTGCACATAACTAAAAGTCTTCCAATCTATGGGACAACTGAATTCCTTCGGATTAAACATTTACACAGGCATGGCTCCATTGAACACTGGGCCATTCCCAATATATTGCTATATATTAGGAAAAGAGTTTTAAAATAAACTAGATTTTTTGATTGGTTAGGTACGTTTCAGTTCTAGGGCAGAGTGACATTAAGTGCTGGAAGGAGTGGTGGAAGAAAGGTCACATGGTTGAACAGTAATTTTTCTCTCTTGTTTCTACCATCATCCATTTGGTGTAAGGAACTGAGGTCTTAAGAAAACAATTTGGTAAAACTCTTTTGTTCATCCTCAGTTATTGAGAGTTTTGTGATCTGAGATTCACAGAGTGATCCCAATAATGGAAATGTCCAAGGAATTTATGCTTTGGACCACAGAAAACCACTCTTTATGCTTTCTGACATATATACAGTCACTCAGTTTAAAAGCTCATTTTCTTGCTGAAACAATTCCATCGATTAGGAAATGTGGCTTCCCTTCTGGGACAATTGAACAAGTAATCAAATTTTATATTTTTATTAATTTATTCTGAATGTTTAGAGATTTCACAATAGTATTTTAGTTTTCAAGTTAAGCCGTAAGCACAGAAACACCCCTGAAATATTTGCACATAGAATTCTAATTAATTAAGTGGCTTAGATTCACAATATCCAGAAATAAAGAAGGTAATGTCAATAGTCCTGTCTTGACTTAGTTCTGAAAAGATTAATTAATTTTTTTTAAATAAAATACTAATAAAAATCCACTTTGTATTGTTTCATTGAGTAGTAATTCATAGGGATAGACTTCTTTCCTTTTCAGGTAGTAGTGTAATCTTTTGTGAATTGATCTTTACAAACAGCTTGCAATTCTGTTCAAGCCAATGTGAGGGGAGAGGTAGAGCACCAGAGTAAAAGCATAGGGACTATCAACCCAAATCCCATGGGACTCGGTGAGGAATCTCATCAAGACCAGCTGGCTGCAAGAAAGATTAAGTTCAAGATCACTAAAATCATTCAGGTGCAACAATTTTGCAGGCCAAATCTGAAGGGAGCCCAATCAACAAAATGAGCTCAGCATCTGGCTTCTGAATGCAGGTCCCTTTGAAACATCTCAAGCTAGGTTGTTCTTCAAAAGCTTTGAAAAATTCTGGGTTGTAAAAGGTTTCAGTTGTTCTATGCATATTTTAATATTCCATATAATTAATCATTTGTAGGACAAGAAAAATTGTTTCTCTATTTGTTGTTCCTGGCCATCTTTCTGATGTGTAGTCTCCCACTGTGAGTGGCCTCACACACGTCCTTAATTCCTGGCTAAACTTCACTTTCAGAACCACATTCACTGAATGGATTAGAAAGGGGCCCAAAATGAAACAAATTTCTGTCAGAAGTGTCTCCTGGCTGTGCCAATCTCACGTTTGTCTCTCAACACAGACGCATTCTGAGTTCGCCATGATATTTCAGCATATTTTGTAATACTTCCTTTGACTGGCAATTTCCTGCATTTCCTAGCATGCTGTGGGCAATTTTCCTTTCTTTTCCTGCTGCAGCTCAATCAGAACCTTCCCAGCTTCAGCAGGCTGGTTAAAATAATCACATTGTATATGCTACCTGTCACTTCATTTAACATGAACTTTACTTGAGGTAGCCTTAGGGTATATGATGAGCCAGGGAAAACTGTTAGTTTACAATGCACGGAACAAAAGGAAGCACAGTCCTATTCCTGAAGTAGTTAGCACCATTCTTTGATAGCTGCAAATTAGAATTCAAGGACAGGGAATAAAACTGAAGCCTGGAAAAATTTCCAACTGACAGCAATCAGTATGAATCTGCAGTATCCTTAAATGCAATAAATTTACTTACTATGCAGTACTCTTCCTGATACCACATGGCAGTGACCCAAAACCATCAGTGATATGGTTTTCAGAAGTTAACACCACAACATTTCCATTACATATCAGAATATGTCATTGCTTATTGCCATTAAATCCAGCTGGTTCTGTACTCACTAACATGGGAAGAAGAGGAAGATAAACCATAGGCCCCACATCAATAACTTTATGCATTTTCCTAGCAGAAAAGTAAATATCTCATGAGTTTTTAATGGGCCATTGTACAGTTTGTTTGTGTAAATGAATAGCATTTAGTGTGAGTGAAGGCTGACCCTGCAACTCTGCAAGTCCACTTTTTTGAGCCCCTGCAGCCAGGAACAGGAGGTAACTAGTGTTCTCACAGGTAGTTCTAGGAGACAGCACTGGTGAGGACACTGCAACTTTGTCAGCACCACTGCTTGTAAGAAAACAGAAATCCATTCCCCAGTTTGGGTATATGACATCTATAAACTTTTCAAGATGAGGAGTGATATATTCCTGCAAAATGGTATGGCAATATGTTGGGTGCAGACCAAAGTGCCAGAGATAATATCATTTCTTAAAAATTAAACAAATAATAGAACCAAGGATGCTACTGTTATTTGAATAAAACTCTCAAAAAGGACCAACAAATCTGCCTAACCTTTGCAGCAGGAAGACCTCTAGTCAGTTGAGGTTTCTTAACTACCTCTTTTCACCATGAGGCAGCCAAACTGAAAGAGTCCCAGTGCTTATCTACCTATGTTGTGAGCTGTTTGTCCAGCTGCTCAAATCATTCCTTATAGATGATGGGAAAGTACTTTTTTTTTTTCAGCTGGTTATTTATCCTGTAAAACCTTAATGCTCTTTTTAAACCAAACAGAAGGTGAAGTACTTTTCCCTTCTCCTCCTGCAACTGCACGAATTTAAGCCTCCGAGTCTACTTTTTCTAAGACTAATGTTAGCTCTTGCTCTCTCTTTAAATAATTCATTTCATTAGTTATTTCATTTCATCTTTTTGTCACTTTAAACATCCTTTGTTTTTCTCTAAAACACTCCACCTTTTTCAAAATGCACAAGTCGGGTCCCTGCTGCAGAACAGTTTGTTATCATCTAGTAAATAGACTGCAAAGAACTAAAGTCTGTTTTAACACATCAAACATGAAAGCATGTACCTAGGGATAAGGCAAATAGAGCACAAAGGATAAACGAACCCTCTCTTGGGAAGAAGTGACTCAAAATCACACTGGGATCATCCAGGTCTGACATCAGAATTGTGCTGCTGTTATGACCTAAGTCCTTGAGAAGGGTCTGAAAAACAAGTAATGAGATGACATTTCCAAGGAATATTCCAGCGTAGGAGGTGAAAGGGGAATAGGTTATGAAGCAAAGTTTAATGGGAAACCATGAAGCACTGCCAAATCTGCCTTTAATTGAAATAGTATCAGTGGATCAAAGAGAATTTCAGGCAGTGCCGGTGTCCTCCAGCTTTGATCCAGCACTGTAATAAATATCCACCAAACAACCGTCACTATTTGCCAAATGACTATCAAAGTAGGGAAGAGCCCAAGCAGATACTTCAAGATTGCACTTGCTATGTATCAGCATGATACAGCAGGCAAGTTATCAGCATGATGAAGATGTGCAAAGGGGAAAAGGTTAAAGGGAAGAGAGTGAAAAATGAGAATTCAAGAGAAGCAGAAGAGTCTTTTGTCCTGAGGGCAGTCACACTTGATTTCATGCACAGTCCTGACCTTGCCATTCAATATGAAACCCCTTTCATAAGTGAGTCTGTCCAAAAGCAGTTGTGTGACTCCATGCTCATGTGCCAAAGACTTTATATTGACTTTGCTCAATTCACAACAAAGAATTTGTGCCTGACCATCTGTCTCAAGTTCAACCTCCGGCATAAAGGTCAGGACGGAAAGGGTTCAGATGACTGCCACACCTACTTTTGTACAGCCCATCACCTTCAAATTATGTCCATATGTCTTTGCTCAGATGCTGCTGACTGATTTTGTAACGGATCAGATCTGCCTGTGGTTAAACAGAAGGAATAGATTCTAGCTCACTCCCCCTTGTGTTGCATCTTCTGGAGAAACATAAGTAAAATGAAAAAAGAAAATTATATGAGGCAGGACATATACATACAAGAGCATTTAAACTGAGATACATTTAGGCAGCCATTCCTTAGATCAAACTTCTTTCCTAGTAATCGTATTTGCAACAGCTTTTTGCTATGCAGCATCATCCTATTTGTTAAATGTGGCTTAACAATGATGTAGAGAACTAGCATATCTTCTCTCTGAAATGAATCTCCAAGTACCTTGAAAAATAGCATCTTTTTGTAGTGTGTGTGTATTTGTATTACTCTCTTCTTTCTAATATATTTTTTTGACTATTGAAAACACTTATGCTGCCAGAATTCAAAAGAGAACAAAGTAATCTAAAGATATTTATTTCCTTTTATTTATTTTGAAAAAGCCAAATACTCTTATGTTTCCATACCTATGAACTGCACAATGTTTTATTATTTTATACTGGTGTCACAGAATTATAATTACTTGTATTTGGAAAGTGTCTTGAGAGATTCTGGGGGAAAGGTTATTTGTTTGAACCACGCTTATTGGTATCGTTTAAGAATTAATATCACTTTCATTGTATAACTACTGAATTTTTTAATGGAAGGAGTATTTTTGGATTTTGTCTGCTTTTTTACTTAAAAGAATTCAGTGGAAGTTGTTGCTTATGCAAGCACTGGTTACATACTGGATGAGGATCTCGAAATTTGCATCATTGTTGAAATATTGTCATAAATATAATATAAAAATCATTTTAATATCAGACTGCAACAAATCAAAGAGTGATACTGACTCTGCCTAGGATGGCTGACAGCATTTCTTTGGCTCTGTCCAATCTGTGAACCTGCAATGGAAAATGGGCATATTCTTATGATCCTACCCTAAGCTGGCCAGAGCTTCATGATGGACCTGCCTGCATCTTTACCTTAAATGCACTCACCATAACATCTTTGAAACTCATGTTTCATTAGAACAGGGATTCTGGACTAAAGAGAGTTCTACACCTGCCCAGTAGAACAGATTAATAGGGTTTCTAAAAAAATCTCTTCCTTGTCCAGTTTCTCCAGGAAAAAAAAAAAAAAAATTCTTTCTGTCTTTTCCAATGTCTGCCTTTTTATCTGCTCCCTCTTCCTCTCAGGCAATCAGGACTGGTTCTTCTGGTTGCTTGCAGGCTGTATCTCTCTCTGTGTGCCTTGACCTTGCATGCTAGAAAGCTGCTACGTGCTGAAAACATTGAGCTGATCACAGAGTTGTTCCAGCAGGCCCAAGGTGCAGTAGCCTAGAGGGGAACAGCAGCTAAAGCAACAACTAAAAGTTGTGTAAAGCAACATATAGATTTTGCAATGGATGTCTGGAAATTCAAATTTGTACAAGATTTGCCGAATCCCAGTGCTTCAAGAGTTGGTCCACCCTCAGGAGCGTAATATTCCAGTGCACTCAGGACTGTATCTGATCCTTTGATGTGTGCTCAAGTGATTTGCATATTTATGTACTGCAAGCTTTAAATGACATCAATCAAAGCTGACAACCTAAAAACACTACCATTGAACCACTTAAAATCCATAATGCTCACATTTCCCACGCTTCAGCAGACCCTCTTTCTGTGTTTGATTGAAGCATTATTATATAGCTCTCTAATTCTTGTCTGAACAGCCAATGCATTATGGTAGGGCTAAGAGAATATGATTAAGGTTGTTAAAAATATAACAGCATGTATTAGGACAAACTCATCTAAGCTCATCAAACTGTCCATTATCAAATGGGGTAGGAAAAATAAATTAGAGGCTTTCAGTGCCCCATTCAGATTTTCTGATTATGTTTGTTTCTGCAATGTCATCTTGCTATCCCCTGTTACATTTCTTTAGAACTTATTTGGTCTCTGAAACATGAAAGGCAGTCACATCAGTCATGTTGAGGAAAAAATAGAGGGCTTATGCATAAAATCAGAGCTTGGAAAAAGTAAGCACTGTCCTTTAGCAAGAACGTCCTTGGGCAAAATGTTCCCTACTTGTTCCATCAATGCATCAGGGAGCTGAAATGCAGTTCTCTGGAAATACCTGATTTTCCATCACACACCTACCTTTGGAAAGTTCTCCAGTTACAACTGGATAAACTGTGGTGGGTGTTAAAGATGCCTGGTCTAGGCAGCCCAGCTACCCTTCTGCTGCACCCTGGTCCTCTGCGGCCAGAAGCACATAGACCTACTGCCCCTAAGGAAGTTGTCTTGAAGGGAGAAACATGGAAGACTGTTGAGGGTGTTGAGCGTTAACAAATGTATCAACTGAACTAAACTGTAAAGGAGGAGACTAGGTCCTGGACATAAATGAAAATGACCTTGAAGAGGGAAGGCATGCAGAAATGAAGTCCCAAGCATTAAAACAAGCTTAAGGATGAGTCAGCAGTGATGACACATGTTGGCCAAGACACAGTGGGTCTACACAGGAAGTGTGGGTCACTGTGAAAAAAGAAACTGTTGGTGGCATGAATTAAAAATGAACTGCAGCTAAGGACAAGGACGTCTAATGTCTTGCAAACTTTTTGTATGTTAACACCCTATGGTTCAGATCCCAACAAAGGCCCTTAAGAGTGAGCTATTCACGCCCAGAGGAGCATTCTCAATACATAAAACTGAATGTAAAGCTGGTTCTTTGCAGGATTATTGTCTTTGAGAAAAAAAAATCTAAACATTAATGCTTTACTGAAATAAAGCATGAAAACTTGGAATAACTATCATATGATTTTCTGGTGCACTGATGTACCAATTAGAATTATTATTAAGCTACTTAATGACCATTGCTACATTGATTTTCCATTCTCTGCATTGCTTCAGCAGCAGGACAGGTTGATTATTGATGTATACTGTGTCCAACAAGACACAACTGGTCTGTTGGTCTTGAGTCCAACAAGAAAGTGGGAGTAGAACTGAAGACTGCAATGCTCGTTCATTATCTACCATTACAAGATGTCTGCAGTTTGAAGATTTGCTTGTATTTCAGAAAGGCTGAAACTGAAGGCATGTCTGCAACCAAAATTCCTTTGAATATTTGTGCTGCATTTGCTTTCCTTGAGTTTCAAAGCAATCCATCAGATTTAGTCAGAATTTAAAATTTCAGCACAGTTAGTACTCCTAGGTTAAATTTTCGCAAAAATTTGATGATATGGTAGCACAACAGAGAGTTCACTTAGAAAATTATCAGCAGGGCAAAGAACAGAAGTTAATTTGAAACATTCAGACATTTATTCACATTTGAGTTCCATTAACTTTACTTAAAACACAGACTCCTCCTAATAAAATCTGCCCAGAAAGCAAAATAGTGTCCAACTGAAAGAACATAAAAAATAATATTAGTCTGGCCTGTGAAGAAGGATAAAATTCATTTAAAACAAAATTCCCATATTCAAGTAAGAACTGTACTGAATTTTTAAATTCAGACTAAATCTGATGGATTGCTTTGAAACTCAAGAAAAACAAATGAGTTTAAAGTACTTAGAGATTCATATATAACAAAAAAGGGAATGAGAAATTACTTAATTACCAGTAATCCCATCATATTCCACGGATAAGATGGTAAAGCTGAAGGCATACAGGAAGGAGAAGCCTTCGCCTTTCTTTTTTTCATGGACACGAGAGTAAGAATCTTTGTCCTCATGGACTAATCTCTCCCTAGCTTTCAACCCCATTTCAGAGCCACTGTCATGTGGCAGATGTTAGAAGAAACACAGCTTTCTGCTTTTATCCAGCACTACTGAAGATGATTTATTGTGTGGAAAAGCTAGGCTCACAGACAGCATAGTGATGAGAAACTACAGTTTGTGGCCATGCTGTTGTCCCAGAACTCCTGAATCCATCGTACTGCTGAGGCAGATTCGCCCCAAAGAAAATAAATGAAGATAGAAGAGCAGTTTTACCTCAAACTTTCAATATATTATCCGAAAATCCAATGTCAGTCTAACAAAAAGTAGTCAGGGGTATAAAATGTTTAAACTCCATTTATGCAAATATAGAAGCTTCATGCTCCTTGTTACATTTAGACACAATGCTGTCTTTCATGCCTTCCTTATTTCAGTTTCTCAAACCTTTTCATTAAGACACCTCATAAATTAAATCTGCCAGTATTTTCAGGTGTGAAGTTGCCAGTAGCAGCTGTCACCCTTAGTAAAGGGAAATGAATTAGAACTGGCTAGAAGTTATGAAAAACTGTTCAGTTTAGAAGATTAGACTGAATCATGAAGCACGGGCTCCTGAAGTGGCCAGCAAATGCTGTCTTCTCTCTCCTGCAATACATGTGTTGTCAGGAAGCCCGGAGAGACGCATGCCACTGTGCAGATTTTGCTCTACAACAGTATCAGAGTCAACTGTTAGCGAGTACAACTGTGTGTTTTATGGTCTGAACTGAATTCTTAAAAAATTGGTAGTGACTGTAAAAGGCAGAATTTGGAAATCATGAACATCAAAGCGCTCTAGTAAGCCGGACCTGAAAAGGTAGCAACTTAAGCCAGTTGCCAGCAGTGGGCAAATCACCCCATCTCTCCCATTCATTCTCCTCTCTCAGGTCATTTGCATTAGGACACCTATCCTACTTCTGGACATGGTGATACACAGCCACACACAGAATCATATGCAACATGATTTACAAAAGCGTACATGTGTATGTGAAGCATACAATCATGTATATTGTGCACAGGAAACCAGAGATATGAGAAGCAAAAATTAAGCAGCTGATGTTTGGAAGAAGAAATGTACAGAAAGAGGCTAAACAAGGAGCTTAATGACGTGACAACATATTTCTTTCACCATTTGTTCTGTATGCAAAGTCAGACAAGCTTAATTCAAAGTTCACACGATTTGCTTCAGGACAAATAAACAGATATAAGGAACCTATTAATGAACTTTTTCTACAAGTGCATGCTGTTTCTGTAGGCGAAAAAAAAGTCCTGTGCCACCACCATTTTGCACACATAACTGCCTCAAAGTTACTCATTATTAAATGAAAAAAAAAAGAAGAAAAATCTTCAGCTTTTCCAGAAGAAAAAACTGCTGTGTGAAGTGTTCAGTTTGAAACCTCCTAGAACTGTGTCAGAAATGTGGATAGTTCATTTGAGGTTTTGCTGGGCATTACAGTATGAAACTCTTTCTCATCTGCTGTTTCTGAATTGTTATTTTATTATTTTCATTGCCTTTATCAAGAAAAAGCTGATTGTTATTTAAGGTATGCTTGCTTTAAAAACCTGGTAGCACTTCTATGGGCATGGGGAGAGAGACGCAAGATAGACAGACCGAATCAGGCAAAGGGAGAATTGGATGGGATGCAGTGGCACTTCCTTGTGATTTATTAGTGCAGAAAATACTTCATGGATAAAACCAGTGCAAGTTCTGAGCATTGCTGGCCAAGTATCAAACCATGAAGGCCAGCATGCACAGCAGCTGAGGTTATTTTTGTGTATGCTCATATAGTCTTGAAATTCAGATAATTTAGAGCTATCAAATTGTGCATTAGTTAAGCTGTGTAACTGCATAGCTTGACTTTCATTACAAGCACTGCTCTCCTTTTGTTGACCAACCTCAAACTTTATTATTAGAAGTTTTTCGATCATCTCTTTAGACTACAATTATTTTCAATGATAGGGCAAATAAAATGGTCCCCAGCACAAGGGGACATCTATGTCTATCTGAGAGCTAATGTCAGGCAAGTATGAAAAGAAAAATTAATAGTAAGTGATGGGAGAATTTGTAGCAGATTTAATCACGATACTAATAAAACTGGTCAGAGACTGAAACTAAAAGAGAAAACAGTGAAAAATCTTATTATTTTAATATGTTTATATCTATCATTAAAATTATATCCAGAGGGGGTGGGACACTGCTATACCTGACCTGGATAATCCACTTGCTAGAGAGCAGCAGTGTTAACATGAGGCAAGCTGTGAGACTGAAAGCACCTCCCTCTGCAGGGCCAGGTTTCAAAATTGCTTCTATAAACTTGAATTTTGTAATGTATTCTTATCTGTATCTTCCTCCTGAAAGGTGTTACAGAAAATTAACATATGGCATTTTGAAGTGAGGGCATCCTTCAGGCATTGATCCAAAATGTAAGGGTGAAAAGGCAATAATCAGCAGGATCACTTGGACTGTTATATTAATATTGGTAAAACATTTTCTTTCAATCTGCTTTGGGGATTTTTTTTTTTCCAGTTTTAATTAAAAAGCTATGCTTTGGAATGATAAATTAGGTATGAAAAACTACAAGATGAATATGATCAATGAAAATTTACTGTGCCTACCCCAAAAAACAGCCAGGAGATTTTTCAGTCCAGTCACACTTTTGCAAATCCAAAATGCACGTACAGCTCCACACCTAATCTACAAATACATTTCCAATGCCATGTGCTCCAAACACAGGACCATATTTAGAAGTCACTACTTGATACTGGTGTATTTCCTTACTCTAAAGATAACTGGCTCAGTTATGACTGCCTAGCTGCTCAAAAAAAGTCCAAATATTTATATATAAGGAGCTTGGTAACTTCCTTCATGAGTTTGTATGACCTGCTTGCCTAAAATAGGAGGGTGAGCAGACTTGGTAATGCAGGAAATCTTTCTCTGTGCTATGTCTCTAAGTGTTTAAGCTCTCTGGCTTTCCTAAAACTTTCAGAAATGCTTACATTTATATGGATGGCCCTTTGCAGCATTCCTGTATAAGAGTTTTACGTGTTGCATAATGGTTTGTTTACCATGTGGCATCACAGTCATACCTTACCTTACTCATGCGAGGACTGCTTCCCAAGACTCATGAATTTAGCTGAAGCGCATTGTGAGATGGGTTGGAAAACAAGTGTTACTGTCATTTTAGTGAGGGGTGAGGGGGTATAAGTAGATTAGGGGGTAGAGTGCTTGAGAAAGGGGGGCAGAGCAGGCCTAACCGTGGCTTCCAAGGTGTGGCTGAGACACCACTCCCAGCACTGTGTGGGGTATTCAAATAGCTCCATCTGATTCCTCTTGTTCTCTCCAAATTCATCTAGAGTAAGAGGCATTAGAAATTTAATTTTTGCATTTGCTAGTGAAAATTAAAAGAGCAAAAGAGGACTCCAGCATGTAGCACAGGTCACCACCTGACCCTGGACTGCCTCCCTACTGCCTGTGGGGTGGCCCCTAGGCGGCCACACATGCCCTTGAGAGGAGGGAGTGTTGCAGAGTCCCCAACGCAGTGAAAGCAGGTGTATTAGCCTCTTGCCTTGTGAAGCTTCAAATACAAGAAAAACACAGCTCAGCATGTGAGGGCAATTGTCAGGTGACCTCACAGTTTTTAGTGTAGGAAACAGAATGCAAGTAATAAGAGACAACTGACTGCATGTCATTCATATCATCCCAGCTCTCCTGGCTGCCACTTGGCTGAGGCTGGTTTCTGGGGGTGCTTTGCAGAGCATCACCCCAGGGATTGGGCCACGTTACATATATTTAACAGGGGAGCCCAAGGAATTACTGCTGGCGCACGCTCATGAGGGGCTTTCCATGTTTGCACGTGTGACCTGAGGGCAATCCCTATGGAAATGGGAAAGGGCTCGGGCTCTCTTGGCAATGGAGCATACATTGTGCAGCAGCACTTTAATAGGAACGCCAGAGCTGACTCTTCCATGATGAATCATGCCCCACCCCCTCAAATAATGCTGCACCTCTACTAATCAATTTAAAATGAATTCCTTGTTTGACAGAGATACAAGTATGTCTTGGAAAAAAAGAGAATGAAAGAGAAAATTCTGAATTCTAGCCATGACATAAATCTTTTGAAATGCTTGCTTTGTTTTCTTCATTAATCCTTATTTTTCTGTTCAGATGAAGTCCATTTGAAAATATAATTTCATCCTTTTAATGGAAAACAATGTGAAACTCACCAACAATGTGTTAAGTAGTTCCGGATGTAGAAAATTAATTGCATAAACATACGTCTCTATAAACAAATTTGGTTTATGAAGTATTTCACACTAAATGTTCACATATTAAGATGAGAAGAAAGGCAAATGGTGAGAATAGTAAGAAAGATGGTGAATAAGGAGAGCCAGGAGGAAATGAAGGGATGACTGAGGATTGCTGGGTAGATGTGATAATGTGGGGTAATAAACAATGCTGGTGAGAACTTATTCCAATGAGAAATACATGTGAGTTATGGAGATTTAGTCTGATGGAAGTTGACAGAAGCTGTGGGCATGGATCCAGTCATATAGAAGCTGTGGGTATAGGACACAATCAGAGAGACTAGGTCTAAACAGTTAGTTGTTTAGCAAAGATGTTAAGCTTAGTCAGAAAAAGCTTAAGCAGACAGAGCCAATAGTTGATCTCACTCTCCAAAATAAGTAAATTTTACAATAAACCACATTTTGCATTTTTTAAATATAATTTTGTGTATAATTATATACATCTGCTTTTGAAAACCACATGTAGACAATACTACTTTTTATGCTAGACCTAACACAGAGCCTCTGGCAAACTTTGTAGATCGTGCAGCTGTCCAAAGGACCTCCTAACTGAAATCCTTAACAGCACCACTGCAACCCCAAATATTTGCTTTCATTAAGCAAACAAACAAGAAAAAGAGAAGGAGAAGATCCAATCGTCTTCTCATACCAGGCTACATCAAGAATCTCCAGGACATTCCACAGAATTTCACTTAAGCAAAATTGAGAGTATCATGTTCTCAGTCTTTGGCTGTTATACAGTTAGGCGGATCATTTCATTTCAGTGTGAAATTGTTCGGTGATGATTTTGCTGGTGTACTCTGGGAGGATACCAGGCTAAGCAGTGTGTACAATAAGCATTCATTTCAGTGGAGTAGAAGGCAGAGGGGCAACATATCATTTCCAGATTTAAAACCAGAAAAGCTCTTTTCAACAGGATTAGAAAAAATACATTTCTCACATCCAAAAGTCTCAAGGGCACATCAAGCTCCCTAATTTAAAATTTCTCCAACATACCTTAAGCTCAGACTGGTAACTTAAAAACTGTAAGTTTTGTTTTCATTTCAGGAAACTTCTTCAAAATAGTAAAAGTATTAACAGAAAGATGTGCTGTAAAATGAAAATGAATTATTTTGGAATTAGATAAATACGAAAGTAAATAATACTGGAGAGCTTGACCTGAGTGTGTTGTTTGTTTTTTAAATCCATCCCTTATATTTCCTGTTCTGCCAAAGAATTGCCATATCATTGCATGGTCTGACCAATAAACCACAGAGACTGAATAATTTGACCATGTTAATTTGAATGCAGTGCATTCTCTGATACTCCTGCACCTTTCAGCAAGTTGCATGCTGCCCACTAGATTTCAGTTGTCCAAATGAATCTGTGTAAACATCTCATCCCACATAAAGAATGATGCACATTGACAGGCTTTGCAGTCATTCCTAGTGGGTAGGACAGTTTCTGCAGTTGTTAGGAAAGTTTTACTCTCCAGGGTCCATCTAGAATACCTCTCCTTGTGATCTCCAGAGCTCCTTTTCTAAGTTTACTGATTTGTTATCTTCCTGATGTGAAATTTACATGGAACTACCCAAAAGTGGAGATGACAGTAGAAATTATGAAAAGTGCTTTATTCCCTGGAATCAAAACAATTTGGAATATTATTCGAGATGAACATAAATCACTGGTCGATGCATATTACATGTGTCCTGCTATACCTGGCTCATAAAAGGCATAAAACTGTTACACTGCCTATCTAATTCAAGGGGCTAAAGTATGCTGTCAGTTCCCTAGGTCCCTTTGTTCAACCTGTAGTGTCCAGCAACGTGATGACTGACACAGAGAGTTGGGCTGCTGACAGCAGATGGTACAAGCCTCATGAGCTCTGTAGGATCTGCCAATCTTTACCCACTGGTAACTACTTGCAGATGTGGCATCTGCACCCTTCTTCATTCACAGAAGTACAGTTTTGCTCTAGAGACAAGAGCTATTTAACGTTAGCAGCACATACTGATTACTCTGGATGGCTTGAGTTTGGTCTCGTTGACTACCAAGATAATATAGCTAAAATACTAAAATGTTCAGCTACTTAGCGACATTATTCTTCATTCCTTAGCACTTAGGAAGGAGAGCCCAAAAAAAGACTTATGTTTGACAATCAAAGTCAAACCAACATCTGTTTAGATATTCAAGTAGGTACAGAATGGAATATCTCAGACATATCTTGACAGACTCAACATTTGAGCTCTAAATTGTTTACACATTAGTCAGTATGACACACTGAATAAGATCTCTTTACAAGATAATTCACAACAAGGGAATGAGGCATGGATGAAATATTGGTAGCTTGCTAAAACAGGCAGAGAGTCATGACAGCAGGCATGCACATATTTCTAATGCAGCATAAGATAGAAAAACTGTTATAACTAGCTCTAAGTTTACTGTAGCCCCACTCCAGTGCACATTCTTCCCCTTCTCAGTTACTCATCAACTGCCACAGAGAGAGATAAAGTAAAACCTACTCATAATCTGAGGTGATACTAGCAACGAGTAGTGCTCCACTTCTGTTGCACTAAGTAAAATCTTTCTCTGCTATGAAAAAGAGAGGTATAGTTAGCTGGCATTCAGGGGAAAGAGACTTAACCCTTTTAACTCTCTATTACCTCAGTTTTAGGTCAGCAGAGAAAAAACAAAATCAATGGCCTTCACTTGCATAAAACTGGAAGACAGCAGAATATGACTGAATTCAGTCAACCGCTGATAACATCTCAGCTGCATGGGAGGGATAATAGTTTTTCCAGCATCACTCAGAGGAAAATGAGGCTGTATTTCTTATATTAGAGATATGATTCCCATCTGCAACTCTCTATTTCCATTAAGCATCATATAATAATATAACCACAAACTATTTGTAATTTACCATGTGCTGGTGAATATATAGCTCTCTAATGTAGCTACATCTAATTTTGAAGTTGAGTATTACACACGCAAAAAGCTTTGAATCTGCACCAAACACACACTTCACATTTGGATATTCAGTTTTCAGGTTAGGTACCTAACTAGGATGTGCAAGCTTACATCTAGGTCCACTGAAGGAAGGTAATGTCCATTTAAGCTTCTAAACAATCTTAGGAACATAAAAACTACATGTTTGAGTGTGTGCATCCAATATATGAGCAGCTGATGTAAAGAATTCATATATCAAAAGCAACAAGTCCTGTGTACATTGCAAAGAAAGCTAAGATGACAGTTCTTGTCCTCTGGCTCACAGACACAGGCCTTTCACTCCTGCCTTAAAAGACTTTTAGAAGGTCTTGGAAAGTCCTTTAAATACTCCCTGCTGGAGACAGTCATTAAAGGCAGTGTTGCATTCATACTCCTCTTCTATCCTGTCTTAATTCCTTCTCCTCTTCACCGTTGCACATAGTGGTACTGGAAAAATCTTGCAAGAGCATACTAAGCAATATGACTAATGTCTGCCATGCATAGTCCATTATTTTACCCTCTCTCACCATATAGAAGAGAAGATACACAGGATCACCAGAACATAAATGAAGCAGTTCAGGGCTACCACACGTAAATGTTAGATATCTACTTCTTCTCCCTGTAAAGGATATAGGAAGGAAATATAATTGCTTTCCTCTGCGATTGTCAACAGCTAAGCACTAATGCAAATTGAGTTGGCATACAAAGCAATAAATAACCATGTAAATACAAGAAACAATAATAATAGGATTTGTTATCTTTAAAATGCTTCTCACAAAGAGCCTCAGTACATTACTAATATATAAAAAAGCAGAAATAATGTACTCAGCAGTAACATAAGGTAAAGCAAGAACATTATTATAAAGGACTAGTTTACAGAGATTAGCTTTCAGACTCCCTCTGCACACTGAAACAACTCCAGAGCATTTTATTTGGCAGACAGGAGACCCACGGACAGGAGCCATAAAAGGAGAGAGTCACACAGTTCTTCTTCCACTGAGGACAAACCCTTATTCTTGGGATTCAGGGCAACCAAATTATTGAGGAACACGGCACATATCTGTGGATGAGAATGGTAGCAGAGTACTGAGATTTAAAACAGAGAAGTGAGAGTAGGCTTTCACTGGAAAATCAGGAGGAGAAAAAAAAAAAAGGCAAAAAACCACTGCATTTTGTAATGACTGCAGCCATGGTCTGATACATAAAAGAAACAGTGCAGAAACGCCAAAATTCAGTTCCAAAAGAAGTCTCAATCTAAATTTGTACTGGGACATGAAACTTGGGAAGAATATTTCTCCCATTTATTTGAAGTAAACATTTAAAGAAGAGACTGTGCACCATTCTTACAGCGCGCACATTCGTACCTAACCTTGGTGCTGTTGCCTGCAGTTTGCACAGTTTAGAGAAGTCAGTGATGCTCATTCATCCCAAACTTTGGAGAACATATTTGCACTTAAAATCGATAGTTTGCCCATTTCAAAAGGAAAGCTTTCCAAGCAGATAGTCCTTTGGAAGGAAAAGACACTTCCCCTTTTTTCCCCCTGTCTAAATCATAGCAATAAGAGATTTCCCTTAATATCGTTAAAGGTTTCCTCAGAGAAAATAAACTTGCCCAGCCTTGCATTTTTCTGATGAAAAGATTCCTGGCTTGAAGGCAGAGAAAACATTTCTCTGGATATCACATAAAGAAATCAGAAAGCCTAACTTAACCAATGTAGCTCGTTGGAAAAATCAGAGGTCTTTCTCTTAAAAGGGGAAACAATTCCCCAAGACAATAAAAATTCAAAGAGGTGTCTTTTGCAGAATTTGCCATTCAGAGAAGCATTGTGAAAAAAATGGATTATAAACCACAAGAATTTATGATACTTTGTATTTTATCTTAAGGAGACACTAATCCTTGTTCTTACTCAGCTTCCTCTAAAGCTCACTGGAGTTATATAGAAAATGTACTTTTGGATCCAGTGAATAATTGCTCTGAAAAATTTGTAATTGAAACTGCCATAGAAAGGATTAGTAGCTACTGTAAAAATCCCCTTCACAATTTCTTTTCCCTTTTAGGCTTCATCAATACCACTAATACAAGTATTGTTAATATGTATTAGAAAATATTAAAATCCAAAAGGCAGATAACATCTTTGTAGATTAGCCATACAAACTGGAAGAGCTAAATCCTTACAAAGTGTGTAGATTAGCATGGTTTGTTAAGATGTTGATGTATTTCTCTTGTCTACTTAAGGGCTTCCTTAAGATCTTTCCTTCTGTCCTAAATATGCCCATCTTTTAATAATTTGAATGTTCGGAAAATTTAGGGGCTTTGTTTCCCCACCCCTTCTGGCTTTGTACGCTAACAGGTGTTTAAGTTTCTAAAATTAAAGTTTCTCCTTTTTGATTCTGATGAACTTCTCAGAATTTTCCAAGAGGCCTCCCCAAAGACGGCTTAAAAGACATTGCCAAAACCCTACCAAAGCCATTTCTGCACCCAGGTGACAATTTAAGTTTTGGAATGAATAGTTATTAACTAAAGATAAACTAAGCAAGATTTCAAATGTCTGATTAAAAAATGAACAAACAAACAAAAACACTGCTCTGGATTGTACATCTTTCAGTCATTTCTTTCTTCCGATATCATTACTTCACCAGATCTTCTGTCATCACTTAGCCTGATGTTACATAAATCCTTAATGGCTGAAGGAAAAGAAAAGTAATCTTGTAACAGACCATTTTCAAGCTTTCAGTTTTCATTACAAGGTAGGAAGCATTAAAAGGATACAAGTCTATTAATCCCTTTTGCTGACATTTTCATAAAAGGAAAATATTCTGAGCTATATATTGGCATGATGTAGCTGTTTGAGATAAAACTTCAGCATTCCAAAATAAAACTTATTTACAGAAATACTAAGCATTTGCAAATAAGATTGTTTTCACATCATGTTTTCTTCTTCCGTGGAGGTACAGCTTAATGTATAATAAAAATTGCTAGCCTGACAAAATCTTTGCAAAAACCTAGTGAGGTACTGAGGTAACCAAACACTGAGCAGGCCAGGCAGATTAACTTCTTGCAGGAAATTCCATCCTTCAGCCTTGACATCTAAACTAGGGCAGACAAAAAGCTTCCTATACTTGAGATATAAGAACTAGAGAGGAAGTAAAATGTGAAATGCCACTGCCAAAATGGCAACAGCTAAAATTCCTCTGCTAATTACCCTCCCTCTGTACGAATAAACCCACTTACACATGATATAAACAAGCAGGGAGAGTAGTGATATCAATGAACTCAAACAAGAGGCACATTAGTTAGGAAGGGCAGCGCATGTCATTCATGCAGATGAAAGCACAGACAGATGTATCAAGTATGAGTTGGTCTAACCCATGTGTTTTATCTTCTACATGACCAAATTTTAAGAAGTACAGGCATGGAAGGAGACTAAAAAATATCCAGAAATATTTAAGTGCCCTTACGTTATATGCTGTAAAGCTTATAGAAATGAAAGTATTTTAGGATATAACAGTACTTTGAATCTAAGGGTCATGTTTAGAGATGTAAGCCTATAGAGACTCTGGTGATACCATTGCCCTGCCTTCTATAGGTTCTGCTATGTGAATTATGTGCTTAGTATTAACTACTTCTCAGCTGCCAGTTGACTAGATACAGCGATAGTTTTCTCATCATTAGCCAGCTGAGCTGGAGAATGTATCCAAGTCTGGGTGTGCTCTATTGAATGTCCTGGGATCTGGAGAGAAAGGCTGTTGCTTCACAGCAGAGAATATAAAGCAATTCTGAATCAATTAGTTCCATCTTGTACGTCTTCTGGCAGTTTCCTGAAAGCAGCAACTTCCCTTTCTGTTTGTTCTGCGTGGGAAGACATCTCCCCAGGCCACTGCCTTTAACTTTGCACTGACACTTTTTGTTTCACTTGCAGCAGTTCAACCCCTAGGGTGCATTACTTTCTTACTTGCGGTGGAATAAGTCTGCTAGATTTGTTCCTATTACCAGGGTAATAAGGACGCATGAACACCTACGGATCAGTGCATTCCCTGCATTCCCTGCATTGCAGGGAAGGTAAAACATAGAATATGAAAACATTTACCAGGACTGCGTGTGTGTGCTGGGTGGCTCTTCCTGCAAACTGAGGCATTTATCAGCTGTGGCATAGCATTAAACACTTCTGGAGCAGCGAATTCTAACCAGTTTTCTTCCTTCCTTTCTGCTTGCTCTTGTCAAGTGAAGCCCTCTGTTGGGCTGCTGCCCAAGGAGTCCTTAGTTAATTGAGTATAATTACTCAGCATCCTACTTTCAAATGCTAATGCAGTTTTGCCTCTCCTTGTAATACAATACAGCTGAAAGCCCCAACTGTTGTCTGGTACATGTAATTCTTTCCTCTTCAATACGTTCACTTCCATAATAATGCAGCAGTTTGCTGGTTGTTGTTGATCTTTAAGTATAATGCACAATGATGAGCTAAATTAGTAATGAAAGGCAGTTAAAGGTGTTTCCTTAAAACATGAATAGTCCTTCACTGAAAGACAAATTTTATTAGCATTCAGCACTACTCTTTCTGTCATTACTCATTAATAAATGAACTGGGCAGTCATTTAACTTGTTCATCTTCACCTGAGATTGACAAGTTGTAGAAAGCGAGGAGGCAGAGGAGGGTGCTTTTTCGCTGAAACAGAGACCTCAAATAACAATAAATGTCTGTCAGGGCTAGGTGAACTCTTAATCAGCCTGGAACATCTAGATGGCCAGTTAGTGTTGCACTGCCTGCCGAGAGGACTTCTGTGTCATTTTGAAAGAGGCAGGCTTTGAGGGTGGGGTTTTCTTGCCTTTTTTTCTATCATTTATTTTTAGCCTAGCTGAGGGGATGCTGTTTCAGTTTCAACACTTAGGGTAATTAGTTGTGGTGCTTTGAAAGACACTGTTATACATATCCCAAACACAAATTAATAGGTTTGGTCAAGAAAACTTGCTTTTTTTTTTCCCCTATTCTGCATAAAATTGAGCTTTCCAGAGGGAAAGTATACTGAACCAGGATAATGAATAATAATGGCAATATTTTTCGTGAAATTATGTTTAAAAGCTGCTTCTAGACTTCTTGAAGGGCTTCATTTAAATAGCAGTCCTATCAAAGTGCTTTTGGAAATTGAACGGTCATTTTTCAACACCTTACAGATATTCTTCAAAATGTTTTAAAGAAGACATGATTTTGTAAAGAATAAAATAATATTTCTAGGCAAAGACTAAAGAAAAATGTTTCAATTAAAGCATTTGTCAGTTAGTCACAGACATGAGTGAGCATAGAAAAATGCTCCTTCAGATACTATTTTGCAAACCATCCTAGGGAAGATTTCTATTCTACAACTTGTAAGCAGGTAAACCGTAGCACTCCAATGGAATTCAAACAGCTACTGTCAAATGATCTAATTCAAGCACTTGGGGAATACTGGGGAAACACATATGCCAAGTTTAAAAATGCTATAGCACATTAGAGTCACTGTTTTCTGTACTGCAGTCATTTCAAACATTCCAGCTCCTTGTGGGTGTTAATGTAAACATTACTAAACCATTTTGGCCCTGGGAGGATAGAACTCAGATAATACGTTTAACTTTAAACATGCAAGCATTCTAAGTATACGCGTGTGCTGAACAGTTCTTCTGGATCAGGGCCTAAAAATAGCAAAGGTTATATGGCAGATTGCTCTGGCAAATCTATCTGTGGTGCTCTGAACTGCAGCTCACAGACCAGCATATTAGCCTAAATCACTAACTAAAAAGTGAGTTTGAATAAAGGCACGGGAACATAAAGAGCTGTGGCTCCAGCTTGGGTACTTCTCCCAGTATGCCTGCCCTCCAGCAGGGCAAATATCTTAGTGAATCAAAGCCATAAGGGACAGCTGGTGAGCGGGGGAAACCTCTTAGCTTGCTGCAGCTGTTTGCTCAGTTGTCATAGGAGAATTTAGGTTCAGTGCCCGCAAGAACCGACCTACACATTCAGTGACCTATAATCCAAAATTTATTTACTCAGCAGAAAGCGCATAGTGGATGTATAACAATTTCTGTTCTAAGATTCCTCTTGTATGGTAATCACCCAGCACACACACACGTAACAATTTCTGTTCTAAGATTCCTCTCCTGCAGTAGACACCCTGCACACTCACACCAGTCATGGCTCTTGCACTTCTGGCCCAGGCCACAGTGGCACCAGGGAACAAGACACTCACTGCCACCACCCGACACAACAGTTCCTGGCAGACCACCCAACCCCTATGGGTAGAGTTTTCACTTAGCTCAGCCTTTAATACCTGTAGAGATGCTTCCCACCACCAGACGCTTCTGCTGTCCTAGCTGCTTATAATATTTTTTTGGCATAAGCTGCCACAGGTCTTGTTAATGATACAACCTCAGGCCAACCTCCTGTCACCAGGGTTTCTCCTGTCATTTTCTCCTGTCACCAGGGTTTGTTTGACCCTCTGGGCTCCCACCCCAATGTACCGCACCATTGTAAAGTTAGCAACAGCTACATAACAAAGTTCATCTATTCCATGTTGTCCAATTTCCAGATTATTTTAGTCAGCTTGACCTGTAGAGAATACAGGTCTTACTTGTGTGAGCACGGCTTTGAGCCATGGCAGATGGTTCAGTGGATGTCTACCAGAAATCCATGAAAAGAGCAGGTGAATATTTTCTTGCAGATAACTGCAAAGACAATGGATAAGTACCTGCAGTACTGCTGGGATAATACTCAGTTCTTGCACTTTTCAATTCCACAAAAAGAAGTCCTGAGGCTTCAGATGGACTTTCAAGCTTATTACTGTTTCCACAGTCTCCAGCTTTTTACCACTTCTTCCAGCCTTATTTCTAGAGATGACAGCATCAGTCAGGATCGTAAGATACTGAGGATGATTTTTGTTTCTTTCTGTCAATATATATATAAATCTTTCTGTCTTTTGCTGCTTCACTTTGTCATTACTCAAAAGTGTTAATTTCTTCTCATTTGGATTAAGACAGTACTCAGTTTCTGCCCCCAAACCCCACAGGCTGCATGGTCTCAAAGACACCCTAACAAGGAGAACTCTAGAAGCCAGGAAACCCAAATCCCTTTGTCTTTATTCAAAAGGCAGAAGTTTCCTCTGCATCTTGCTTAGTCTTTACAAAGTAGATACATTCAGCATCACAGAAAAGCACAGCAGCAGAAATTCAATCCACTCAAAAATTAACACCATTTTACTTGATGAGCTTCTTCCTCATGAATTGGAAAAGGAGATACAGTTGAGAACACTATTGATTTACTTAGGGTTGTTATCTTCTCTTGCAACTTCCTTTTCTGAATGGATAACTGTCCAAGCAGGGGTTGTTTGAGACCATTCACCAGGGATCCCTTATGCCTTTGCAGATTTTTGTTTACTAGGTTTTAGTTTACAAAGTATCCACCTATTTGTCTCTAGCCAATACTCTCTAACTGAGATCTGCCATTTTATTGTTCCTTCTTAGCCTTACGAACATTCCTATGAATATTCCATCACTTGGAATATGTTGCACACTGGAAAAAGCAGACAAGAATACAGAATACAGCTGCTCTTTTTTTTTTTTTTTTTTCCTGCTATGTCCCAATTTCTTCTGTGTGGCTGTTTTTATTTCTACCCCTTTTCCACCTTTAACAAGGTCAAAAAGTTCTCTGCAGTTGTTTTAATGTATTTTTTTATTAATTCAAGTTAGGAGAAATGGAAGCAAGAATCAAAGTGGTGTATATAAGTGATTACTGCTCATCAGTGGTTACCAGCTACCAGGAGCTGCTATAAAAAAAGACTGCCATTGCATTGCATGTATAGAAAGCAGAACATCAAGAGATGTTTTATATATACAAATGCTCACTAGTTAACTAACTACAGTAAGTGAAATAATGAACTTCCCTCTAATTTTGTGGAATGCCAAGCATACACATTTCTGTGAGTTTGAATTCCTCAGCATGAGCCCATACTCTGAAAGCACAGATAATAGGGTGTTGTAATTACTGCCCATTTTCCCTGTGGAATTAGGTGATCTGCTCCCAAGAACGTGTGTTCATTACACTGTTAACACTCAGAGTGACAAGTTATCTAAGAAAGGTCTCTCACATGTATATATGAGTCAGTTAGGTGGCAAGACTTCAGTTATAGTTTGAACAAATGGTTTGATAAATGAACTGTACAAATCTTACTGCAGCAGTTGAAGACATCTCCATCAAAATTAGCTTTCCTTTAACAGAGTCTACAATAGAAACTTAATCTAATATGGAAGGCTGCAGAATAAAGGTCCTAGACTCATATATCCTTTGGCCATATTAAAGTAGGCCTGGTAATTTTTAGGCAGGGAATTGTACATGCAACTGTGAAGGTAACGTCTCAGCTACCACTGTATGATTTACAGTGTTCATTTTTCAAAGACTTCCAAAGTATAATTCAAATTTTGTCCCTCTTGGGGAGTCTTTGGGTCCATATACATTTGCATCTTGATTTCAATGGTGCTTTAATATGGAGGTAGGTGAGGCAGTTCGCTGAAAGGGGTTATAAACTGAAGTGCTGGTGATACCTGAACTGGTAAAGAAAGAAGGATAAAGTAGCTTGAGTTACACCAGCTCTTTGGCTGCTAATGAAATAACTCTGCAAAGAAAATCAGCTTCTGCAACTCTAATGTGGTTCCTCAGCATGGCCACTGTCCTTTTTCTTTCACTGGAGAAAGGTCGGCTGAGGGGAATAATTCAGAAATGCAAATTTATGCTTACTTTTGCAATGACGACAAGCCCCAGTTCATATAACCACAGCAGAGTTTGTTGCTACATCTTTGTCAGGTGTAGGTTGAAAAGGTAAAAGCAGCACATAAATCTAGGTCTGAATATTTATGATCACGTTCATGTTTATACAAACATGGGACCTTCTAAATCTATCATCTACTTCAAAACAAGATCATTACTTCACTACTGAAGAGGAAGTTTTTCTTCACTGTACTGGAAAATTTTTCAATGATTAGAATCCTAAAGCCTTCTTAAGTAGCATTTTCAGTGCTTCACGGTGCACTGTGATCTGATATCTAGAGTCATTCAGTCTTTTTCCAAATAAGGCTATTAGGCTATTTTGTCATACCCTAATATTTTTCTTTAAGCATCTCTTTTCTAGCCTGGACAAGCTTTATTCTGTCTTTTTCTTGAATTCTGCTACTCTGCTCTAGATGCAACTGATCTATCTGTTATTGCAATGCACGCGGTACTAAAGACACAGCCTCCCTAGCAAGAGTAAAACAACTCATACTTGAAATATAAACTCAATTCATCTACCTAAATGGGAGCATGCCCAATACAGCTAAAAAATATCGAAAGTGCCTTCTTGAGCTTTTTTTTTTCCCAGAGTAATTTTCCCCAAGGATCTAACATTTTACAAAATGTAGGGATAGTGAAAATACACCTCTAATGCAAAGAGCAAGTTCCTGTCAAGTGGAAAGCTGCAATGTTCAACATACAAGATGATTCTTCTACTGCATTATAATTCTCTGAGGTCAACCTTCTCTTCAAGTAGCTAGCTTGAGTCTGAACCCTGACCCAGTCCAAACTGAAAATTTTTAAATTTGCCAGACTTGAAGTAATTTAAATTGGACAATGGGAAAGTATTGGGCAACTTTGTTACAACCCATGCAAAGTCAGTTTCACTTGATTTTAAACAAACTTTTTTTAAAAAAATAAAATCCTCCCAGCAGCTACAAAGAAAAAGAACCTGTCAAGCAAACCAACAACAAGACATTAAAAGAGTGCAGAATATAATTTTACTTTAATTAAAGGGTTTCCTCTGAATTTCTAAAAGGCAGCAGAAGCCTAAGCCAGCACTTGAGTCTCAGTAATTAAATCTCCTTTTCTTTCTCTCATATTTTATTATAGCAAAGAATACTCATGCCAATCTTCTTCACAAAATATAATGCACTTGGAAATAGTTGGATGAATGTCTGTCAGTAATGATAGATCTAGAATTCTGAATCAGTGATCTAAACATGTGCTGAAAGATAAAGAGCTTAAGCTGAAGGAAAAAAAAAAGAAAAAAAGAAATATCATACTTTTGGTGCCAGAAGAGTAGAAATGGTGTGCAACAAAAGTGAACAGCCAAGTTGAGATGCACAGTAATGCATTTAAGAAAACTGTTGAACCTGATCAAAATAATTAGGGAACAAATAATTGCAGCACAATGCTTCGCAAAAAAAGACACCTATAAAACAAGAGAGATGTTGGTCTCAAGACGTCTAGGAACTGCTGTTGAGAACTCCGGAGAATGACTCATGCATTAGGGAACTAATAAAAGCATTAGGGTTAGTGTTTTAAGAATTCAATCATAAGGTAGCTACACACACTTTTTAAACAAAATAATATTTATATAGCAACAATAACAAAACACTACAATCTTACTCATAGTATTTTTTCGATACTCAAAAGACAGAATATTTTGAAAAAGAATTCTGAGCTTCCTACAACTCCTACCATTCTTCGGCTTTCATGAAAAATAATTATGTCCCCTCACCCCCTTTTCTTCTTTTTTTTTTCTTTAAAGGATCTGTATTCCGAAAGTTAAGAGTGTTAAAAGTGGTGTGGAATTTCTTGAAAATATAGTACAAACTAAGCGGGTAGCTATAGCTAGAAAAAACATCTGTCACTTCATCCTGAACCTGAAGACTCCAAAATTGAGTGAAGAAGGAACAGCAAGGGGCTGTTCCTTTTTCAGCAAGAGCTCAACAGCCACTTTTTACTGGGTGTCTTTAACGGCTGCAGTTCACCAGCAGGGTAAAAAAAATACAGGTTCAGAAATCAAATAAATGTTCTTCAGCGCAGAAATTAAACCCATCTTGTAGCAAGATACATTGAAGATAAGTGCTCATGCCTTCATTTAGTAGGATGTTTAGAGGTCAGTTAAGCTGATTAGGTTGATTAGTTGTGAAAACTGCTATAAGTGAACACACATTGTACAACGCAACCTGTAGAGTTCCCTGATTGTTATTTGGGTGAGCTGAATTTAGGAAGAGAGAATATGACTTATGGTTCATGTCAGATGAAATTAAATACTGGTGTACTCCCTAATCTGTAGCAAAATGAAAATCTAGCAACACCCTAATTGGGTGAAAAAGCAGCCAGGAGATCTATGCATTCCCTGCTGAGCACAGGGAGCTAGTTTAGTGAAGCTTGCCATCCTCTCCCCTTTTCATTTTGGTTTTTGTTTTTCCAAACCATTGCATCCACCCAATGACAGGCTTCATTTAGCAGGGCAGAGTTATTAAAGAGACCTTCCTGGAAAACTAGAAGACAGAAAAATATATTATTTTTCTTTGCATTCTTTTTTAGTGCAAATAGTGCATGACGGCAAGAAACTATATACGCACTCAAGTAGAAAAACATTAGGGTTGTATCCCCCAATCTTTCTTTTTTATTTGGCTTTGTCTTTTTAAATATGGACAGCACTAGTTGAGATTAGGGAATTGTCACTCCTCATAACAATGATCACTGGGTGTAATATATTTTGCAATATACCACTGCAAAACGGTTGAAGACCCTACAAAATGCCATATTCCATCAGACAACTTTCTTGAAGACTTGGCTAAGTAAAGAATTTGTATCTGACCCTGGTAGCTTTCTGTTCAGAACAGAACTTAAAAAAAAAAAAAAAAAAAAAAGTTAATTATTTTCAGCATTTGACATCACTGAATTGTCTGGAAAATTGTCTTAATAAAGATTTATTGTATCCACGACTAATAAGATCATGGAATTGCCTGGAATGATACATTAATTTGCCAACATCAATCAGTCTAGAGAAGAATTATATTCAGCCTTTCAGGAAGTTTGTTCTTTTCCATGGCTTTAGACAAGGCCATGAGGAGAAGGATTTGGGCTATCTTACTTTTGCATTTTCTCCTGCTGCCTTTCTGCCTGGAATTTTTACTGAATATTTTGAAGTTTCCTTGAGCAGGAAGAAAAAGTACAAATCCCTACAGAACAAAGAAAAACAGGCTATCACAACTCTGACTTCATTCAGATCTTAGCCTGTATCTGTAGATCTTTGTTCTTGACACACATTTCTCAAAGCTCCTGTTTTTCGTTTCCTACTTTCTATAAGACAAATGTCATTCGAATATGTGACTGATGCTTGTGTATTTCTAGACTGCTTTTTAGTTAATGTGCTGGACAAGAAGACTTTTTCTTATGCTTTGACTGAAAGAGGCATAAGACTAATATTTGCTGGCAAATACCCAAGCTATTGTCACTCAGTAAATGTTTACAACAGCAGAAAAGGGCTGAACTTTAGAAAAACAACTGTTGAACTACCGAGTAGGTAGAGTTTAGTTTAAAGGCAATTTTACTGGAAGCTTCTGTCTCAAAGCTTTGACTCTGGACTGCACAGTTATATAAGTCTATTGCAATGTATAATAAATACGCATTTATTCAGTTAGGAACATATGCATCTTAGGTCTCTCCCACATGTCTGCCATACCTAAACAATAAATAGTTATTGCCATTTGCAATGGCACTCTTCTTCATTCACGATATTCTCTGAATTTATTTCTAATGCCAAATGGATTAATAAAAAGGAAATAGATTCCAATGCTTTTTTGAAAAAAAAAAATCAGGGCTTTTTTGAATTAGTTTTAGTAAGAAATGCAAAAAAGGATAAATGTCCCAAATCACCATGACTATTGCTTTACATAAATATTAGTGCAAGAAGTCATTTCTGTACAGAGTACCTCAGAATGAACATCATTTTCAGAAGATTTTGAATAACAATCAAATGCCAGGCCATTCAACCACCCTCGGACTACAGGATTTGGTATGCACTGCTCTAAGCTTGGTTAAATTCACGAATGCTGATAACAAACAAAAACATCATCATGAGTGTCTTTGGCCTGCTGATTGTGAAGCACGAACATTCCCAAACTGAGGTCCTTTACTTTTTAAATTGATTTCAACCAATAAAATCCTAACTGTGAGATTATATCCTTCCTATTACCTCTTATTTAATCCATCTTCTATTTTGGCCATTTGCGTTTCATATCTGCCTGCTATTGTTCTAAGTGTCAAGGTGATCAAGGGATCCCTGTATTAAAGACTTTGCATTTGAACCTTGAAGAGGTACCAAGGATTTTTGGCCGTGTTAGGTTCACCTCCACTGCAGGCAGTAGCCGTCAAATGGAGGAGAAGGCACCTTTTGCTGATCTCATATATGCTCCTGTTCAGAGTCACTTGAGCAATGGGATATTCCCTGAAAGCAAGGACAAAATAAACCAACTACCCCACTTAAGGATCTTGCTTCACCTGTTGCAGCTAAGATCATGCATACAGCTGTAAAGATTAAGTATGAATGCAATGAAATAAAATAATTTAATTCTCCTGGTCTCACTGCTCTGACACTTGCTGGAGCCCAGGTGTCAAGAACCACATCAACAGCATCCAGAGGGAAGTCCTCATATCCTAACCAAAAAAACAAACAAACAAACAAAAAAGCAAAACAAAGAAACAAACAAACTCTCTGTCTACATCACTATATCATACCCCTCTCATCGCCCCCCACCAAAAAAGACAGAAAAAGCCAACCTGGGGAAAAGGAGTCTGATGGGCAGCGAACCAACAGCGGAAACTAAACATTGCCACCTCGTGACGAGAGCGGGGAAGTGTTGGGACAGGTCAGACGAGGCAACGCCTCTCCAAGCAACGGGGCCTCACGGGGCCCTTGCCAGAGCACCAGTCTCTGGCACCCAGGGCTTTGGAAACTCAAGCACTCATGCGCCATTAGTCCAATGCTGAACATTGGGGCGGGTTGCGCCAGGGCCCCCTTCCTGCTTCCCGCTCTAGAGTAACCAATGTGTCACAGGGCTCACGGGTCTGTCCAGTTGGCCTTGCAGGAGGCAAGAAGGCATTTCCTTGAAAAGTCCCAGGAAGCTTAGACTGAAATGAGATCTTTGCTTTCTTTATACCCTCATCTAGGCTGAGCAGAATGCTGGTAAGCTTCTCTGCACTTCCGTTGCTGCAGTAGAGCTCATCCTGCTAGGCACAAGGAAGGCCAAGAACCTACCCGTAAGCACTAGCAAACAGCCTGCAGGACCCTGGGCAAGGCTGGCACACACGCTGCAGTTTCCCCTGGGAGTGGGGTTGTGCCTTACCAACTCTGAGCATAGGAAGAGGAAGGCATGGGTCATGATGAACCCAAGAAACCTTCTGGCTCGTATAGCACGGTTCTTAATTAAACCAAGAGATTTCTAGTCTCTCCCAGGTATATGTTTATGTATATGGTATGTTTATTATACGGATACAACTTGTGTCTGGAAAACTATAACTGAACCGAATTTATGATCTTACTTTTAAATACAGCCACTGTAGAGTGAGTGAGTGGCTGAGTGAGTCTATGTGTCTAGGTTCTCCTTTGAGGGATTGGACTAGATGATATCTAGAGGTCCCTTCCAACCTCAATCATTCTGTGATTCTGTGTGCATATGTGCGCGCATGAATGTGACCTCTACCTTTTTCCTTGTCAGATTTGTGGTAGGAATTAATCACTCTCATAAAGCTTTCAGTAAGAGTCAATAGCTTGTAGTTCAGCACACACCATTCTGTAAAGACTTTGGAGTTTGCGTTTGTTCAGTGGCAGGAGTCACCAGTGATGTCTCAGGCTAATCCTGCAGGTTTCCCATAGGCCAAAGTTATGATGGGACTCTCAGTTCACCTGCACACTGCAGACTCCCAGATACTTTACACTTTACACTGCTTATGGTAAACCAAAACCAAGCAACTGGGCTTGTAAAGTTTCTTCACACAACCTTCAGCCTCTGTATAAGAAGAGCAAATTGCCAACAACATTTACAAAACTGACTGGTTCTAATCTGACTGGTTCTAATACATAGGAGTCATCAAACATGGGCACCAAAAGTATTGCACAGACCTGTCTTTTCTGTCTTGAAAAATTAGGTAGTTTTAAATCTCTGCACTGGCATTTACAGTCATAGTTCATCTACAGAATTTAATATGTTTCTTCCATAGATATCGCATGGTAGTCACATAAGTCATAGTCACACTATAAAGAAAAAAAAAAAAAAAAAAAAGAAAAAAAGATCTGAACTGGTACAGAATTCCATGGAATGATTGGAAAAACATCTTACCCAGTTGCAGTACCACGGGCGTGAGAAAGAAGAGACCAGACCTCTCCTCTTCCCATCTACAAGCACTTTTATTCAAGTTTGCAAAACCTTCCTACCAGAAACCAAAGGTTTTATTGATTGATATATTAAATCTGAATCATTATTATAGGTTTCAAACAGGTATATTTGCATACAAAAAGCCTACAGAAAGCCATCTTCTCTTTCTACATTTAAAGAAAACAATGATGTAACATAAACGAATTGTTCCACAAAAGTTGGTCTTCTGTGGAAAAATAGTGTTTGAGCTTTATCCAATAACCCATATGAAAAGAAATTTTGAAAGTGAATCAGGCTTTGTCAACCTTAACAGAGCACAGTATTTTCTCACATCACTGCTAATCACAGCATGGCTGAGTTGGAAACCAATCTGAGAAATAAAAAAGCACAATAATGATGAAAACTGGTGGAAACTCTGCACCTATTACTGCTCCATGTGAGGCAGAAAACCTGGAAACAAAGAGATGCCCTTTCCCAAGATTCTCATGAAGAACACGAACATGTGAACATTACACCTGGCTCACAATACTGATATCAGAGTCAGCCATCAGCCCATAAAAAGTATTCCGGATAACTTTGAGATGCTTAATGTTATACTTCTGAAATTTCTTCTTGATATGGCACAGAAATATATAAACCAAAAAATTCCCCAAAGTTCTTAAAAGACACTATCTATTCTTTTAATTAATTCCCTTGATCCTTTTTAAAATAATTTATGCCTTTTATTGCCCTATTTTTTGAATACTCATCTGATTCATTTCAAAACCCTGGAGGACAGAACATCAGGCAGAGCTCTCCCAAAGATAATACAAAAAGTGCACAGGCCATCAAAATTGCTAGCCATCTATATAAAACAATTCTTGAGAGAAGTGTTAATGGGTCCCAGGATGGAGGTTATCTGGATAGATACATCTTATGCCTTTGTACTTTCCTTATATTAATTTTATAGCTCAAGCCAATATCTCTGACAGGAAATTCCCTTTTCTCATTAAGTCTGTATTTCACACAAATTAAACAGTAGTGAAGTAATTTGAAATGGGAGTTTTTCTAAAAAAAAGAACTTTTCTTTAAGAAAAGAAAAAAGCAGAACCTGATTTTAGGCACTTTAAAAGAACAAGTAGCTTCTTGCAAAAACTCTTCAAGTCAAGTTTACTGTATGACTGAATGGTATTTTAAACTATGTATGCTGGCATTAAGGATTTTTAATTCCCTCTTCTCACTTTACTTCTCTAATTTTTGAAAATTATTTAATGCCCCAGGGTATCCTGCAGAGTGCTTTCTTTTTCAAATGAACACCAAGAAATTATAAAAGAAGGAAAATGCACTTTGTAAAATAGTGTAATTCTGTGTCTCTGGGAAGAAGAGTCTTCATGGCTGGTAAAGTTCGTCTGTGATTTAGACCCGTGTACAATCCAGAATTAGCAGACCACTTAGCACTGGTGCCTTACTTATTCCAGAGTAAACTCTGAAACAGACTAATGGTGCATAGATCAAGAAGAATAACAGGATTAAAAAACCCTTTGACAAATCCTGTCTTTATAACTTTTACTCTTGACACTGCAAACCTCTTGTTGGATTGACTGCATCATCACTGAGGATGAAAAGAGAGGAAAAAAAAAGAAAAAAGCTTGCTTCTTGATAGATTTTTTAAGTACTACATTAGCTGGATAATTCTGCAGTACAAAAGACATAAAATTAATCTCCTTTACCAACTCAATGAAATATAAGACAACTTGACCAACAGAAGAAAAATATTTTGATTCCCATGGCACCAAATTAGTTTCAGTCTTTTTTTTTTTGGTTTACATTTTTCAAATATAACATTTCTGATCTTAGAGATTAATTATATTGAAGATTTAGCTTCAAAGTATGTCTATCTTTTTGACTAAGAAATGGTTTTAAATTAACATTAGTGAAAATGATGTTTTCCTTCTGTGCTCTGTTAAAAAACAAACAAACATACAAAAACCCACTCTGTTTTCTCTTCCCTGCCAGTTTACGTCACTTAAATTGGACTACTGACATGCAGCAAAAGTCGTAAGTTGTTTGGGGGGAGCTCCCACATCAGTGACAACAACAGATTGGCACAGGGCAGTGGGCTTTTATCCAAACACCGCTTTGGGGGTTTGAGACTGTGCTCCCTCTCAGATCTGCCACAAACAGGGTTTTCAGATGATGGCCTTTTGTTCTGAATGTGCATTTTACATGCATGTGTGCAAGGTCCTTTTGCTCAGGGAAGAAATAACACAAGATTTTGCACTGGATCCTTAAATCTAATCCTGGCTATCCTGCTATTGCAGGGACTCAGTTCACAAGTAATTTTGCCACTCTCTGTCCCCAGATATCCTGTTTCTAAATAGGTATACCAGTGCCTTTGAAGAAAACGTGTGAGGCTACAGAAGTCCCCCTTAGCAAGGTACTCATGGTCCACTGGCATTAGTAAAACTTAGGTGAACCTGCAGAATCAGCACTTTATGGCCTCTGCTGCAGTTCAACATCAAACTTATCATGTAATTAGTCATTACCATTCTATGAAATAATAAGATAACTATTACCTGTATGTTCATAATGTCTGAAGGCTTTAATTAGGGGCCAATGCTGCTGCTCATCAGCATTTTTTCAAATACTGCGTAAGTGAACTTACTTGTCTCACAGGCTATTTCTTCATTCCCCACCTTTCCTTTATATGTTCCACTTGGTAACACGTACAAAGGGCAGGCTGACACATTTGCAGCAGCTGTACCTCCAGCAAGAAACACCAGTTATTCATCTAATCTCAGGCATATTTTGTTAATGATTGGCTTCATTATTTTTATGCCGGGGATGAGTGGAAGTTTCTCAGCAGATCTGATTGTGAATGAATGGGAGGTTTGAGAAACAGTAGTTTCTCGGCTGGAGAGCCCGGCATTCTTGCTGACAGGAAGAGCAGGATGACGAGGGCAGAAAATGAGGCAGTTGTGGTTTGTACATTCCACAAAGCCCAAGTTCAGTTTCCTGGTTTTATAAAAATACTTCAGTTAAGTTACTATCTACCTCCAGCCTAGGCAAAATGGAAAGAAATGGACTTCCTTTGGGAGGTGGCATGGACTAGGGGCAGCACGAGTTGCTGGCCGCCCATCACCAAGCCGCAAGATACGCATTCAGGGACACTAGGAGGCTTTCCTCAGAGACCTCTCCTAATTACATAAGTGTAAAAAAAGTATTATTCTATGTAGCTGATGTAGGAGGCTCTTTGTAAATCGTTTATAACAAAGAAAGACGCTTTTTTTCTTTGCAATCACAAGGTTACTTGGTTATGTTTTTCCACCTACTTGGCAAAATGGGACAAAAAAAATCCATCAGTTGTGTTGCAGCAAACTGTGAAGACTTTTCAGTAATGATGTGGCATGACTCAGTAATAGCAGGCCCGGCTTGGAAAAGAAAGAGTCAGTCAGTGTGAATTCTGCCTTTATTTTCAGACCTAGGTTATTACATCTCAGGCATATGGAAATGAAGTAAGCGTTCCTTGTTCCATAATGCTGTCCCTTTGACGTTGCTCATACAACATAGATTAACCTTTCCCTACTGACAGAGGGGAAGCAGCAGGGAGAGGGCACTTACACAGCTCAGCAAGGACACACATGGAAGTCATTCCAGGCATGTACTTGCACTCCAGAGCAATTCACTGTTTTCTCATAAAGAGTTGCAGACCTGCTGGATATGACTTGGGCTTTGATAAATCTGTGTTATTACAATTGCTCTTTCAAACTCCATTGATGTAAAACAGTTAGATTTATTAGCTCACATGTCACCCGCAGAGGAGATATCAGGGAACTCACTCAAAAACTGGCCCTGCTGACATTTCTTTTTTGTTACCTTTGATCTTTTCCAGTACTGAGGGATGGTGGCTGACTAGCAAAATAAAGGCAGGCTGCATTCTGTCAGTTCTGAATTAGTGACTACTTTTAAAGAAGCTGTGACTATAATATCAGTTTCAAGGTGAGCAGACTCAGTGTAACAACCTCTCCTATCACAGTGCTAGCGCTTGGATGCAGACATTTGGTATTGGTTTTCAAGCAGAATATTAAAGAAAATAAGTCAGCAAGAACAGGTTTTGCATCACAGTGGCTTACAAAGAAAGATGATACTCAACATTTTACTGAAAGAAAATCCAAGCAATTGACTCCAGAATCTGTCCTAGGACTACGCTGTGGGTGCCAACACCTCTTTTTATCCAAAAGGAAGATTTACTGCTTCTGCTAGCCACATTCAGCAGATTTGCCAGTGAGGCCATTGAAACAATACTATGATGACCAGGAGAACTTTCAATAAAATAGTAAAATCTCCTTATTGATAAGTAAGATTTTAAAATAATAATTTTGGGACACCTTGCAAGAAAATCTCTCATTTGTAAAGAATGCAAGTATAACCAATGCACATGCAGAAAGTTTTGTGGCAGAACTCTTCCTGCTCCTCTCTATAACATGATCAACATTACATATGACCAGCTAAACCTATGGTTCCTCAGCAGATGAATTCCTATAAATTTCCATGAATCTATCAAAGAATAATGAGGGATTCTCTCATTTCTCAACCTTAAAACAAACACATTAATAAAAGCCATAGAATTCCTAAAGTAATAATGATTTATTCCTTAATTATTAGGAGTGTTTATTCTCGTATTACTTGAAGTCTTAATAGATGTAAGACTCAGATGCTAGTGGATAATGAGCTAGAATACCCCAAGTTAAAGATACTTTAAATTCTGTACAAGCACAATATCACAGGAAACAGCAGAAACACAGAAGCAACTTGCACAATCAGAATGCAAAAAACAAACAAAAAACCACCCAAGAAAATGTCAGTAGTCACTGACATAGTGACATTTTGTCAATCCAAGCTACTCCTTTACTTAAAAACTCCTCTGTTATCACAATTTCAAATTTAAACATTGACTCATCATTGGTAACTGATGTAAGCAAACCAGTAACTTAAAAAAAAAAAAAAAGGAAAAAAAAAAAAAAAAAAAAAAAGAAAAAAAAAAAAAAAAAGCAGACTGGCACATATCAGAATTGTTCTTTCTTCTATAAGATCCATTTTTTAGAATATTTTGAAGGCTGAAAGTGCATTTAATGCAAACACCAAGT
Source organism: Nothocercus julius (assembly GCA_013398735.1). Lineage (NCBI taxonomy): Eukaryota > Metazoa > Chordata > Aves > Tinamiformes > Tinamidae > Nothocercus > Nothocercus julius. The sequence continues at coordinate 244,758 of VZSV01000382.1, forward strand.
TACGCTTAAGGAACTTGAGTACTGGGTTACTCTGAATTCCTTCAAGCACTATGTTTCAATATTATATCAATATTTTTCAGAGATTACCTGTGATATAAAAATGCAGGGTAATCACTTGCAAGTGACTGAGATCAAGTAATGTGGTTGCTTACTCAATCAAGTGATTAAGATTGAGATCAAGAAATGTAAAGCCCAGCGCTAGATACAGCTTTTATTTTGTTTTCATATACACGTGAACTTTTGGCTGTCATATGCACCTGGCATTTTCTTGTATTGCCTCCAGGTTATTAATCTTGACTTGTTGGTATGCAAACTTTACATATATATGTATATGTGTGTACACATGTGCTACACATACACATATACATACATATATATTACAACATATCACAAACAAATATATATGGCATGATCAATTTGTGCAAATAACCTGTGATTCTGTGAATTAGAGCAACTGAGCAAAGAATAAAAATTAACGTGAAAGGCAAAACCAGTATCTACACTGTGGTGGGTTTTGTCTCACTACACTGCTTTCCTTAAATTTTGGATAAAAATTCTTTCTAGCATGATACTGCACTGTATCTTAACAGATATTATGGATCTTAAGCTGTTGTAGTCTGGAGGAATGAGAAGGCTGATACTCTAAGTATATCACTTGAAGATTAGCCAAGTTCATCACTAATCTTGTTCTTTTTTAAAAACTATTTCTTAAATGGGAGCAAGAGGGCAGATTTTCAAAACTGTTTATGTGCAATTATGCAATTGATTTTTAACCTTAATGGAGTTACTCTGGATATCTACAGCTATAAATCAAAACAGAACCTGAAGCACAATGTGAATCCACCAGGAAGACTCCTCTTTTGGCAGGGATGACATAATTCCTAAGAGCTGTCACTGCAGCAGAATGGGAAGGAATTACGATTTGGGGACCCCGATTTCTACTTTGCCCCATTCCTTTGTCTTGCTCAGCACCTCTTCTCACCACAGCACCAGCATTCAGTACCCCACAGCCCCTAGTAGCATCCAAAGGCATCTCCTCCATGTACCCTGGTCTTCAGGGGACAGAACCATGGGGAAGAGCCCCCCAAACTCAGTAGGGTGACTCCTGCTGGGAAGGCATCAAACTCCTGAGCTTCAGATGGCTCTTCTGACCTTGCCTGTAGAAGTACTTACCTTTCTGTCCCTAATGACATGGTTAAAAACAAATTTCCATATAGAAACAGACTTTTATATACATATAGGTTTAACTGCAATATTCTTATCCTTTTTTTTTTTTTTTTTGTCTTAGAAAGCAAGTTGTCGCTTTTAAGCTTAATGTAGTCTGCTACACAAAGCAGTATTCTTCAACTTTTAAAATAAATATATTTATTTATATCGAAGAAAACTAAACCTAAATGAGAGAAGAAGCAGAAAGTCAGTGTGGAGGGTTCCTTCCTGAGGCTATCAAGCCAGCAGGACAGGATGCCAGAATAACGAGTTATACTAGTGAAACCCACAGATATTCTCCTGCAAGCAAAATACTTCTCTCTCATCTCTGCTGTGGCTCCTTGTCAAATATTCTGATCTTGTTCATTATGCATGCTTTTTCATTAATGATACCAGGTTAACAGGCACATTTGTCTCTTGTCATGACTATTTCACATGAAAACGTTATTCCTAATGATAGAATTGCTAAAAGTAGGAGACAAAATATTAAGTGCTTGTAGTAAAAGGGAGTGAAAGCATTTAAGCCAGAAAATCTTATATTTTGATGAACTGCACACTGTGTAGTAATTATGTATGTACGAAGAGGTGGTGAACTTCACTGACCTGATGGATGGAATATCAAGTCCTGTTTGCCCTTATGCCATTTATCGTGAAAAGCACACAGAAATGGAGGAGGAGAAAGGAGAGAGGGGGAGAAATCAGTGTAGAATCACAATCTCTCTGTTCTTCCTTTTTATTCCTTTCCCTGACTCCACTTTCCACAGTTTCTCAGACTTAATCTGCATTAATCTGCACTGGGATGTTTTTTTTACCTATTATCCTCTGAATGAAGATGAAGAACTACTGCCCTAACATAGGCAAGCTCCAATCAGGTATGCATTTTGCTCATAGCCCGTGTTTGTACCAGGGCACACTGAAAGAAGAAAAGAAGATTACTTGCATAGTCAGACTGGCCAGAGTTGCAAAACTTCTCCCATGCTAGGGACTGATTGCACATGAAGAGAGCACTGGAGAGGGATAGCGCTCAAGACGGTTGTTCCACCGGACAATGCAAAGGGGAAAGAAACTTGATGGGATTAGGGCACCTGTACTTCAGATCCTTGTATTTCTCTCAGATATATTAGCTAATTTTATTATGATTTTGTTCTTTTCTCTTCTCCCTCGACAGTACAACAGCAGGTGTTCGTTAATTGCACAGCCTGTGTCACTGCTGTTCTGAGATCAGCTGTGCGCTCATTTTAAATGAAACAATTAGATGAAAACTTCAAGCCCTTAAACCTACTAAAAAAAGAAAAGCTTGATCCCTACCAATGCTGAGCATAGGAATAGAAAGTGCTCAGGGATTTTAAGGATGTTCTTGGGCACTCTGTAGACCATGCTACTAGGGAAACAGTTATATGAACAATTTCTGCACGAACAAGGAAATCAGCAAGGTTAGGATAATAAACTATTTGTTTTGGCAGCATTACCAAAAATTTCCACAAGTCAAGCATATTCCTTCTTGGTTAATTGAAGTTTAAGGGCACAGTGAACCTTAACTTCTTTCACAGATTTTTAGGTCAGAACAGGTAGCCATCAGAGGATGTGATAATTTAGCTACCAAAAGCAAAACTGTTACTGAAAATGATCTTCTCCATTGAGAGGGTTTTTTTGTTTGTTTTTTGTTTTTGAACAATAAGTTGTGACAATTCATACATTGCCCAAGGGCACCATGTATTTCAAAGTCATCTGAAAAGTGCCAGCCCTCCTCCTGAATATTTTTCCTGATTTATTAATAAAACCATGCATTTAAAATAAGTGGTACTTCACTGTTTCCCAGAACTAATACCAAAAAAATGCTTTAAATGATGTCTTTCTTTTTTTAAATTTATTAATCAACAGAACATTCCCATGTAAAAAAAAAAAAAAAAGTCTTTAGTAGTTTCTCATTTCTTTCACATAGTTCATTTGTAAAGACTCTTCCCTTCTTCTCAGTGGCTTAAATTTCTTTGGACTTTAAGAAAAATACATATTTCTCATTTGTTTTCCTCAATTGTCAGTTTTTCAGTACAATCTCACTGAAAACCACAATTACTAGCCACTGGGCACTGCGGCAAAAGCTGTTACTAATTGCAGTTAGCAAGAACTACCAGCACCATGAAGATCACTTATTGTTCCGGTATACTTTCTTGCTTATTTTCTAAATTTGCTAACATTTCATTTCCCACTGCAGATGTGGATTTCAAATTTCACAACAGGCAGTTTTGTCTGCCATTTGCACCTAACAATACCGAGTCTTAAATATAATTACATGTTATTTAATATTTATGTAGCATTGAAAGATAACAGCTTAAGAGTGACAGAAACATTGTTACTATAGTGTTGTGAATTTCATGAATGAGATAGAAGCATGAAAAGCATGACACAAATGCTGCTACAGACATAACATTTCTGACATAAGCAGATTCTAAATCTAAACTGTATTCTTTTGCTCCAAACAAACAGACTCCAAAATTGAGTTTGTAGCATGGGGCTTGGGAATGCTTGTAACCTAAATACAAAATACAGAAGGGATTTCATTACATTGCAACAAGCTATAGCAGATAAATACAGCGTAAAGATGCCCAGTAATGTCAGTCACTCTCCGGAGGTATATCAGAACACAGACCTCTGACCAAGCAACAGAGACAAGATATATCATAAAAAAAAAAAAAAAAATCATTTTTAATTCCTAACAAGGAAACCGTCAACTCTGTGATTCTCAGATACAATGACGAGCAATATAAAGATGGCATTTGTACAGGAGAATTGAATGAGCCTGTCTTGTTCAATTTCAGCCGGGATAGATACAGCTTAATCCTTTCTAAACCTCAAATACCATATAAAGGAATAACTCATTTGGAAAATATTTTGAATAAAATTAAGAATTTATCTTCCACAGCATTGTAGAGCAGACTATTATAACTAGCAACTGAATTCAGGCTATAATTCTCAACATTGAGTGTTTCTTAGTTGGCAGCAAGTTTTCTAAATAAAAATATCTTTATTTGTAAGAGTATGGAAGCTTCTGAGTCTGTCCTCATGAGCATACATAGTACATTTCACAGTAAAAACAGGAAACATGAAAACACAAATTCTTTATCTTGTCATAGTTTACATCCACAATTTGTTTTCCCATACCAAAAGAAATTCTGTTGGATTTTCCCAAAGTTACTTAAGTGGGAACAGAACATATCTATTCAAAGCTTAAATAAAAGAAAAACAAAGAAACAAACAAATCTAAGTATCTTTTTAGCTAGCTCTCTTCTTCTTACTGAAAAACAGTAAGGGGAAAAAAAAAAGAAGAGGGAGGTAGAAAGGGAAAGGGTGCAAACTCTACAAATATCAAAGTGCTATAGAAAGAATAAGGCCAAGAATACAGGCATCAGAAATGTTCAGCAAGGGATGAAGTCAACAATTTAAGATTAAAACAGGATCTTCCTCATTCTGAATTCAGAATTAAGTCTTAAATATTCATTTTCTCTCCTAAATTTCAGACAGAAAATCTACTGCATCTAAGAAGAACAGTCAGAGATATGAGTAGACAATATACAGTATTGTATGAATTATCCCAGTCACCACAACTCTGACTAGACATTTTATTTAACGCCATTTCTAACACATCACAATATAGTAAAGTTAAATAAAATACATAAAAATTTAGTAAGCTGCAAGAGAAACAAGATGAATCACTTAAATATATTTGTATGTATGTGATAGCGCCAAAAGTGTTACACACAGCTTCCCTCTTCAGTTTACAAACTTACTTTCTTCTCCACTCTTCTCCCCTGCCTCCTGTCATAAAAACAGAAGCAGTGACAAAATTAAAGGTAAGACGTTTCTGCAAAGCAAGTAGGACACATTCTGCTCAAGCATTCATATAAAATCTTGTGTTAAATGAGGCTGAATTAATTATGTTGCAAAGAAAGAGGGATATAGACCAAAATGTATTAGTCAAATAAGACATTAAATGACTCATTCTCGCTGCATAAAATCTACAAAAGACTGCTCAATTGCCAGTTATAATAAACTATCTATGCTCTACACAGCATGCTAATGATAATGATTCCTGTGTAGGTATATACTTGAGCTTACTCACAAAGTGTATCTGTATCCATTAAAGATGAAACTAGCCCCAAAGCCTGTTTGTTTTCATATTCTACTTCTAATAGCAATCACAGCTGAAGCACATGGCACATCTGAGGGATTAGTGATCGACTACAGTTCATGACCATCAGCTGTGACTGAAGTGTGAGGTTTTACCTAGCAGGTGATTTATCTCAAGGGAATATCCCTCACCTCAATTACTATTGCCCAAACAACTGTATGGCAGATATAACATTGATCTATACTCAGGGATGGGCATACCGGGATATGTATGCCCATATTAGCCTAGAGCAGCGTCATGTCCATGAACAAAAGATCCATCAAAAATGGATCTAGTTCCAAACTGAAGGATTTTACCATTTCCCTCGAGGTTGTATCAGCTGCTACCTGTATTTCTAACATCCAGTGTTCCTCTGCCTTGCATTTTGTCCAGTTTCTGTTTGTGGCTAATTTGTTTTCCTACCTCTCCAGTAAGCTTCATTATAATCCAGGACACATGAAAGTATTCTGAAATGCATGATCATCTGCCAGCAGTTTAGGCTTTTCTGTAGTTGTTATTTTTTAGCATTGTTTCCCTTGCTGTTTGAGTATTATTCAGTATTACCTGCTCATTCTGTCCCTATAACATCTTTTCTACCCTTTTCAAAATATTTGTCATTCCCATTCCTTAGTAACATAGTGCTAAGTGTTGAAAACTATTTTTCAGTTCTCCTACGAATGAGAATTTTCCCTTGATACTGAATGACAACTCCTTTTAGTACTTCTCTTTTATTCTCAGCCAGAGTAGATCTAAAACAGTGAGTGAATTGGAAGAATAGTATTTTATACTAAATTTGAAAGAAACCATAATTAATCACAAACGGCTAGAAGAAGCAAGGTTGTAAGAATTCAGATCCTAGTAGGAAATAAGCAAAAATATTAAGATCTGATCCGAAGTATCCTTTCATGTGATCTTATTGAGGAAATCACAACACAGAGTTTAGAAACTTTGCTTTTTCCTCTCTCTCTCTCTTTTTTTTTTCAGATCAGCAGTCTTGTTAATTCAGTGCCTTGAGTTACAGCAGGCATTAGCATATGCTCAGGCAAAGAATGTAAGAAACAGAGTGATCCCAGCCCTGGGATACTATCCCAACTCTGGCAAGATACAACTTAGTAACTGGCTGAGCCTGAGGCTGCGTGTGGAACATCTCCCTAGTAGCCATGGGCAGCCACTGCTCACAGCTGTTTCTTTTAACACCGTCTGCTGCCAGTAGCCTTTTGGTGCTGTGAAAGCCTCAAGAATCACCACTGAACCCTGCAGGGAATGAGTATTGTGGAGAGTCATCCACACAGAAAATGCTTGTTTGTTTCATTCAACTTTATTTGCTAAAATTGATGCATGCAGGCTATTTATCCAAGCATTCCCTGTAGACACAGGGCAGAAAGGGATGCCTCCAGGTAGTAGCTTCTGTTGTCATTTGGGAACAATTCAGATGGGAACAAAAACAAAAACACTCATTAGAAGTAGCTATTTCTTTCCATGCACTTTGGGGGTTTACAAGGTAACAGGACTCCCAATTTTAAACAAATGAACAGTGTTCATGGATCAGCACATACCATCTACTTTTACTGGCTGCCTTCATCAGCAGGCCAGGAAAGGCACTCAAACATGGGCAAGAATTTGGACTTGTTTATATAGGTCACAAATACTTTTTTTTTAAGGCAAATTATCTATATATTATGCAGTGGAACAGAACAGAGCTATCAGAAATAATCTGTTCTCTTTGGATGCTCCTAGAGACACTGGAAGCAGGAGAATGGCATTTTGGTGTCAGACTAAATCCAGGGCAACAACTAGAAAAGCCTAGGAATACCCAGTTTGGTCTGTTAATAGGACCTTTAAAAAAATTGCCAAAAGGGTATCTTGTGGTCACTTCCTCTCTGTTCTCAGCTTATTTCTTATTGTAGAACAAGATACCCTTTTGGCAATTCCTCAATAGCAGAGGAATGCTTCAGGTAAATAGGAGTAGAAGATTTATTTCAAGAAAAGCATTGAATATATTTAGAGAAAAAAATAATGTGCATATGCACAAAATACACTTCATAGGAAATGCAGAACTGACATATGTGTTACTTGAAGGCCCAATGGCCTGGAACAACTGCAGCCTATTGCAAAAAAAAGTATTTACTCCCAGAAGCACAAGACATATCTGTACAGTATCCCATTGTGGGATCTTAGCCTCAACACCAGTGAAATAGTACACCTATAAACCTGCAAAATCTCTTGGACTGCAATGGGAATTAAGCCTGTCTAAAGGATCTCTTAATGAGGACTTTTTATGAGGACTTTCAATTGTTTTAATTGCAAGAAAAAAAAAAAAAAAACTTATTTAGTCTCCTCTCTGCCATCAGTGATTAATATAGACAAGGAAACTGAATAATGAAATGTTTGCTTTTGAAAAACCCAATATTTACAAAAGATTTTTTTCAATGAACTGCCAAGAATTCTGCAGCACTCAAAACTTCAAGTTACTTATTCCTGAAGTCTAAACAACAATAAAGTATATTGCATTATGCATAAACACATACACACAATCAACACAACCAGAGTGGATGAAACTGACACAGAATTTCTGGTCTCTTATTGCACAAGGAAAATCTTCTACATTTCTTATATGTCTTTTTTAAGCTTTAACGATGGTACGAGATAAATGGCTGATTATTAAGAATGCCTGAACTGTTGATTTTTCCTGCGCCTAGGCCCTGTACCTCATGCTATAAAAGCCCACAATCTTGTAATATATACAACACAAACTACAAACACAGCAAGAAGATTGTCCACAGATAGCATTTGCACAAATCAGTAATAGTAAAAGCAACATAAAGATGAGTGTCAGACTGAAAATATTTTGGAACTCTCAAAGGAGCTACAATCACTGGAGAGAATTTGTCTCTTTACATTCATCTTGTAACATGGTAAAGATGGTAGTATGGTTTTATCTGGAAACAGTAGGCAGCATTAGAGCAAATAAAAAAGATAACCAGACCAATTTAGAGTAGTCACTCATCTATCTTGGGAGTGATGCGCTGCATCGAAAACCACTCTGCAGTTCTGACTGTGTCTTCTAATAGTCAAAAACTAAACCCCTTTGCAGAGGCCAGCATAAGGAATTCTGTCTTGAGGACTCATCTGAGCTTGAAGCAGTATACACTGCTACAAAATAAATACTATTTTCTTGATCCATTATTGATTATTGAGTGCTCAGAGACTCCACTCAAGATGGAAATCCATTATGGTGCCCTGGTGTATAAACACTGTTAACCCCCAAACATGTTCTTTGAGGCCAGGGTATTATTTTCTGAAACAAATGAAATCAGAAGAGGGAAAAAAAAAAAAAAAAAAACCCTTTAGTAACAATATACTCTAATGGAAAGTGAAGCACTAATGAAGAAATACCGTGAGGTTCGTACTTGACTGTAAACAGGCTGCTCTAATCATGTCCCTATAATTATCAATGTTGGAAGATTACCTACAATAACTGCTGCCTTTGTAACAAGAAAGTAAGTTATGTGTTTCTCTTCTCTCCTCCAGCATCCACTTGGGCAATTGTTCTGCAAATGTTACCCCATTTGTGCATATAAACCCTGAAAGGGGGTTTCAGATGAAGTAGTTTTCACAGTTCCATTTTTATGAGATGCACAATTTATCAAGTAATTTGCATGCTATCTTATTCTTGACAGCCAAAAAGATTTAAGTGCGATTATGATGAACACCCCCACAGCATGTGAACAGACAGCGGGATAGAAATGCTTATGTACCCAATCCTCAAATGGCTGCTTATGGATCTGAATCACTGTTCTTACATGGACTCAGCATCACAGTAAATGGTAGCTTATGGAGAGAGGATTGAAATGAACTTTAAAAAGCAAGCTTCTTTTCCCCTCTTCACCTGCTTTTTTAACACTTCCCTCAATTTTCTTGCAGGTGAGCCTGTTCTAGATCCATCCACAGTCCATTTCATGACATCTGTGGAGCACCAAGTAGAAAAAGATGCTTAGCTATTAGTCACACCACAAGTTTTATTGTCAGAATTGTAATTACCTGCAAAAATCTCACTTCAAAAGTTACATTAAGCAAATATCAAACCATTCTTTTCCCCCCACCCCTCGTCAAATGACATCTTTCTGAAGGAGACACCACATTTACAGTAACTTTATAACTTTTGTTGTTGTTGTTGGCAGCATTAACATTTGGGAAAAGCCAAGTGGGGACATGCCACTGGAGGGATCTAATAAGCAGTCTGCTTGCTTCAGAGTGCAGAACACCGGAATTTCATTTGTCATTACAAATTACTCCACAGGAATCTTCCTAAGCATGCTTCTGGTGGATGACATTTTCTACACTGTGAAACACTTGCCAGGGCCAAGCAGTTGGCTTGAGAGTTGTGTTAGATTTTAGTAGTGAAAATGAAGCCAGAACTTCATAGACTTTATGACTCATTTATATCAATAATTTGCACAGTGAAAACTCAGTTTCTAATTATAGAAATTATATCTGGAAATACTTAACTTATATTGTATGTTTCTGTATATAAGAATTAACAATGTAAAATAATTCTCTTCTGATTCTTTAAGATATTCTTTACCATTGCTAAGCAGAGGAATTCCCATAGGTGGAGTAATTGCCTATTTTCCTTGGCCTTAGTGAGTCTCACAGCACGTAACATGGATAGAATTACTAAAGAACTTGACCTCGCGGAGTGGCATTCTCCCAAGAGCTAATCTTAATTCTACCATATTGGAAAGCAAGCTGTGATATCATATGAAAATAAATTGAAAGTCATTGCAAAGTTGCAAAGAGCTAGGAGTCTCACAAATGCATGATATTAATACAAATTACTTTTGAAGAGTTGACTCAGCAGTTTGAGAACCAACTATGGTGTTAAGAAGGTTGCAGAGTACAGGGCAGATGATAGCTTTTTTTCTACAGAATACCTATTTCAGGGGTAACCTGACTGCACCACTGGATCAGATTCAAGTAAATACAGAAGCATTGCATGTGGAGCCATATCAAAATGGCTACTGTCCATCAGTCTTCAGCAAAAGAGGAAAGGGTAACTGATGCTGAAGTGCATATGACTGGAACAAGCAGTGAATTCTCCTGAATGATGCTTTAGTTTAGTTTATCTGAGAGAGCCAAATATTACAATGTAATCTATATTTATATAATATTCTTTATACAGCAATTCAGGAGGAAGTGATGCACTTCAGTGTTTCCTCCAAAAAAAATCCTCCTTTGCCTGATTTTCAAGCTATGAGAAATATCATACAAAACTATATCTCTAATATTGAAATTGATAACTGAAATAGAGAATAGCACTAGGAATCCAAATGGCTAAGCTGATATGTAAATACATGTTTCCCAATCGTAGCAACAGGCATCTACATTTTCAGACACTCACCCCATTGAAATTAGTCTTCCCCCTCGCTTCTGCCTCCCCAAATTCATCTTTATCTGTCCTGGCTTTGCTGTATCCCATACTGGAACACTGGAACAATTTGCAAGTTCCAGTATAAGGCATGCCTTTTACACCTTATACCACAGATAAAATAGGAACAGATTTCTGTGCTTGAGTGGACTATATTTACTAACAGTAAGCCACAAGCATTGAACATATACATCCATGCTGGTACAATTCCCATCATTTGTTAAGAAACACTTAAAAACCTGTCAAAGAGCTCATAGCTATAGTAACAGAAATAATATCAATTATTTATAATATATTTATAAATTTCAGTAAGGTAAGCTACTCTTCTACACCAAGAAAGGCAATAGTATGCTATTTCTTTTACTGTACTTCTCCCCATTTCCAAATTCAATTCAAATTTGTGCTTGCGGTTGCCAAGACTCTGTAAGCATAAATACGTTTTCTTAACTAAGCTTCACCGATTTCTTCTTTCTCTGTCCTTCAGGCCCTTTGCTCTTTACCTTTTTCTCCATATTGATCTCTTGTACTTGGGAATTAGATAGCCAAAAAGAGAAAGATGTCTTTCCTCATGCAATTTAGCACAGCTGATATGAAAATATCTAGGAGGCAATAAAACACAGGATCTCACGTTAACAGCTTTTACAACATCATTTTCTACAAGATAAATATTCTTCACATTTTTCCATTCTGGGATTTCCCACTTTAAGTTTGATCCATTGAATTGACCACAGAGTAAACATGCTAAGGACACAGTCACTGGATTCATAATTAATAAACCATTATTAGTAAGTACAAGTATTTGTTAGGATAAGAATTACAGAGATCCAAGTTACTTTAATAATGACCCAGAAAGTAAATCTTGGTGTTACTGAGATTGGAGGTAAACCAAACCAGGAAGCTAGCCAGGCAGAGATTACAGCTGAAACAGTTGGCTCTGCTGAAGAAAAAAAGTTGAGGCAGCAAGTGACAGAGAGGGAAAAGACTTTCAAAAACATAAATATTATATTTGGTACTTTTTTCACATTCTAAAGGGAAGGTACACATAAAATTAGCCATTATTATCATATCCCACAATACTTATGCCTTCTAATTTCTGTAACAATTTATCATGAGAAACATCTGCTAGGTATTTTAAATAAGTAGGTTTCTATTGATCTTGTTTCTAATTATGGCTTCTTCACAGGCCAGCTGACTTAGATGAGTACATCAATAACTTGACCTCTAGGGGAAGTAATCTGGAAATTGCTTATGATTTGTTGCATGACTAACATTCAAAAATGTCTTCAATTAGCCTTTTGAAGTCCCTAGAGCTAATGGAACATAACATTGCTTAAAATTACATATTATATATATATTTAGCTGCACAACACTCCCTTTGGCAGCTCTGTGGAAGATAATTTAAGATCCTCAGCATCTGGACCTGCTGAAATTAATTAGGAAGTATGTTCATGTAATTTTATGTATTTTTGATGGTGCCTCTCTTGAAGGTTGGTGTGAAGAAAGGGAGACCTGTTATTTTCAATTTGCTTTATTTTTAAGTGCTCCCAATTTTCATTAATCTGAACTGGGATTTCTAAATTGGTAGTAGAATTTTGGGACTTGTCCATTGGTTATAGCTGAATAGCAGTCCTTTTTTGCAGGTCTTCCAAGGACTATCATTTGCCAAAGTAAATCAATAATTGTTAGGAAAAGGACTGAAATAATATAATTGAGATAGATAAAGGTTCTCAATTGCCTTTAATGAGCTCCTGTAGAAATAAGAGATTGTGGAAAATCAAAATTACAAATTGCTTTGAAATTCCTGGCCAAAGCTTCAAGCAGCATGTATGGGAGAGATGGGAGAGAGATGGGAGAGATGTCTCTTATCTGGACATCAAATGCCTATCAGCATACAGATACCTTCATCTTTCCTGAATACAAATGCGAATAACCCATAAAGATAATTTTAGTCTGTAAATTATCAGTGTGTAAGTTGTTTCCAATTGTGATTCATAGTTAGTTCCTAATTAAAATCAAAATGCATAGCATATCGGTACCAATTAGTTACCAATACATTTATCTACTTTAGGGATAATATGCATATTAGGTAATGCCACAGACTTGTTACACACTTCAAAAAGGTATTTCAACAAAATACAGAGTGATGAATACAGTAGAATAATGTAAACAATACCACTATTTTAAACATTGGTGACAGCTTCGTTTTCTCCCTGCAGATGCAGTTCCGATTCGAAAAGCATATATTGCACTGCAATGGACCAAATGTCCCGACAGTGACCAGTAAAGGTTAGGAGAAAGGACATAGACACAGTCAATCACTCAGTGAGACTTTTTCCAGCACACTCAGGCAGTTTCTCACAGACTTTACCTTTGGGGCTTGGACAAAGTTATCATTTCTCGAATGTATCTAAGACAGTTCCACAGCTGAACACTTTTTTGAAAAAAATGTATTTAAGCCAAATATCTCATAACTTCATCTGATGACTCACTGTTGTACAAGGAGAAAAAACAAACTGATGTCCCCAAACATCCATCCCTTTCACATTCTACCAATCTCTGTCATAGTTCCCTCACAATAATCTTTTCCAGGAGAGGTCTTTTGTGCATGTAATCTGTCCTGCTGCAGAAATCTGTGCATCTTTCTATATTGCTCTTTTTGTACCTTCTTTTAATCCTAACATATTCTTTTGGAGGTCTGGAGATGAAGGGATGGAATCACCGCATGGTTGAGGTTGGAAGGAACCTCTAGAGACCATCTAGTCCAACCCCCCTGCTCCGGCAGGGACACCCAGAGCACGGGGCACAGGGTGGCAGCCAGGCGGGTTTGAAGATCTCCAGAGCAGGAGCCTGCACAGCCTCTCTGGGCAGCCTGTTCCAGGGCTCTGTATATCTGCATATAACAGGCAAACTGTAACATGTACACGGTTCTTGTAAAGTAACATCATTTTATGGTTTATTTCTTATCTAATAATATTAACCATTAATTTTTTTTTTATTATTTTTTTTTATTTGCTACTCAGCTGGCTTTTGCATAGAGCAATATTTCGTACAGGCTAATATTACTGATCTTTGGCAAACAGCCATCCTTGCTTAGAAAGGTTCTACAAAAATCTTAGCATGAGCACTACCAGATTTTACTTTGCATCTGCTCCAGTTTTGAAATGTACAATCTACAAAAGGCTTGCTGTGACTACAAGACAGTCTATACACTGCTAAATTGTAGGGCTGAGTTTTAGATAATAGATCAAAGACAAAGACTCCAGTTCTTTTAACATGGGCAAATTCCAAGAAAATGCATTTTCTATTTAAACATCCATGTTAATCCTTCTCCCCTACACATATACACAGATACTTGCTTATAAATTACAGTAACATATGGCTGGAAGAACAAAGATGCAGGCATTACATTTGATGGGGCATTACATTTCAAATTATTCCATAAGGAAGTAGTTCCATACATGTTGATGCTAATGAATTTAATCTTCTGTGATGTATGACTGTGATGTTGATTTGAGTCAAGTCAACATATTTTAACTTTTTGACTATTTTAACTATTTTAAAATATTTGACTTTTTCTGCTCCTTCTGGATGGAAACATGGAAATAAAAATAAATATCACTTTGCCCACTCAATTTTTCTTTTTTTCTCATTTATTAAATATGAACACCACAATCTTTCATCTTCTGTGATCTGCATCTACTTGTTTCCAAATGCAGCATCACAGTAACATAGCCACTTACCTTATGCAGTTTAAGGCTGGCCTTTAAGGAGTTTGGATACAGACAATCTTTGGTACAAAGGCAGTCTTGAATCGACAAGTTGAAGTGTTGCCAGTGATACTGAACTTATGGGCTACCTGCGCACCATGTGCCTGATAAACTAAGTAAGGCTTATGGTCTGCCTGAAGCTTCATGATCTTATATATTGCTATGGTCAACCAAACTACCTGAAAACTGGCTGAACTTTGGCCATCAATACAGAAGTTTTGCTACTCATAATGAGTGCTGAAGGTACTTATGCCTCTGCCAGGTCTCATAGCTGTTCTTAGCTGCAGGCATTTGAAGAAGAACTTGTGGGTTTAAAAAATAGCCTAGGCCTACAGAAATACAACTTTCTCTGTACCTTAAAAGTCAATATCCCCTTTCCAGTTTGTCGTCCTTCTAGTTTTAAAAATCTTATTTTTCTGGGTTTTTTTTAATGAAACATTCCTCTTAAAGCAATGGTTGGACCATTAGAATTCAAATTGGCCTGTGGAACAACAGTGCTTTATCTTGCAACAGACAACAGGAACACATTGCAGCCTTAGAATAAATCAGAGACAATACATTTTGTTGTTGTTGTTGTTAACTGCTTGTTTGTTTTTGTTGTTTTTTTTTTCAGTTCCAACAAACGCACCTTGTTCTGTGCATTACAGCTTTTACTTCTGCATCAAGTATATCAGCTGCTTATCCTACATAAGTATTAACATCATTTCTGTTGCCTTCAGGACTGATGCTGTTTTATTTTGCTCTAAGTACTTGCCTTGACCTTTGCAAATAGTTTTTTTTTTCCTTTTGATGATATTTTACATAATGTTGTGAAATACAAACAGAATTTTAACATGAGGATCACTGATTATTCCTCTATATTGTCCATTTTTTTCCCATTCAGCTTATTTTACCTGCAAGCTTTACCTTTTTTTTTTTTTCCAAAAATTATTGCACATACTGCTTTTGAAAAAAATATATTTTTTCTCTGTTTTTTATGTCCTTCACAGCTGCTAAATGGTCCTGTGTCTGCTGCACCTCTACTCTACTTTTGCAGTTTTTCATTAATTCCACTAGTTTTTCATTAATTGATTCATCAGTTCATAGAGCTCAGAGGGCGGTGATAAATGGGTCTGAGTCTAGCTGTGGGCCTGTGGCCAGTGGTGCCCCACAGGGGTCAGTACTGGGCCTAGGGCTGTTCAGCTGGTTCATCAATGACTCGGACGAGGGCACAGAGGGCACCTCAGCAAGGCTGCGGACGATACCAAACCAGGTGCGGTGGCCGACACTCCAGAGGGCTGCGCTGCCATCCAGAGGGACCTGGACGGGTTGGGAAGTTGGGCAGAGAGGAACCTCATGAGGTTCAGCAAGGACAAGTGCAGGGTCCTGCACGTGGGGAGGAATAACCCCAGGCACCAGGACACATTAGGGGTTGACCTGCTGGAGAGCAGCTCCGCAGAGAGGGATTTGGGAGTCCTGGGTGACAACAAGTTACCCACAAGGCAGCAATGTGCCCTCGTGGCCAAGAAGGCCAATGGGCTCCTGGCTGCATGAGGAGCAGCGTTGGCAGCAGGTGGAGGGAGGGGATCCTGCCCCTCTGCTCAGCTCTGGGGAGGCCCCACCTGGAGTACTGGGGCAGTTCTGGGCTCCCCAGGACAAGAGGGACGTGGAGCTGCTGGAGAGGGTCCAGCGAAGAGCGACAAAGATGATTAAGGGACTGGAGCATCTATTGTGTGAGGAAAGACTAAGCGAGCTGGGCCTGTTTAGCCTCACAAAGAGAAGACTGAGAGGAGATCTGATCAACATGTACAAGTGCCTGAGGATGAGGCCAAACTGGTGGTGGCCAGTGACAGGACAAGGGGTAATGGGTGCAAGTTGAAGCACAGGCAGTTCCACCTCCATGTGAGGCAGAGCTTCTTTGCTGTGCGGGTGCCAGAGCCCTGGCACAGGCTGCCCAGAGAGGCTGTGGAGGCTCCTGCTCTGGAGATCTTCAAACCCGCCTGGCTGCCGCCCTGTGCCCCGTGCTCTGGGTGTCCCTGCTGGAGCAGGGGGTTGGACTAAATCATCTCTAGGAGTCCCTTCCAACTTTAATCACTCTGTAATTCTGTGATTTGTCTTACTTGTTTTCCTAAAGTTCAGGTAGGCCTTTTCTCTGCATTTGTAACATGCCAGAAGATTTACATTTCCTTTTGTAAAGCATAATAGCCTGCCATTTTAAACATACTGAAGCATGATTAAGGACCAAAAGAAACATAACTTCTTTTAACACAAGATTAGTTTTGCACAAGCTAGTGTGTGCGTAATGAACTGGAAGAAGAATGGTAGGATTTAACAGCATTTCCAAGCCAGGTGGTATGTACCCAGATTTCCCAACATTTTCCACTGGCCTATTTGCTTTTCCATTTTCATCCAGACTTGTTTTAGTTTATAAGTTTTCTCATTTTCCTACTGTGATCTGAAGGAGGAACTAACAATCCAGTTGCTAACGCTGCCCTTTATGTCCATTGGAGTTGGTAGAAAGCCAGGGTGGTGCTAAAGTTTGCTCCCTGCTCTTCTTTGTTTCACAGCATGCTTGGTTTTCAGTTTTACATACCTCAGGAGGCAACACCACTCCGACATCAAACTCTATTATCTGTGCCTAAAGAGATAGAGAGTGCAATATTCAGGCCTACTCTTGTACACATGCTGCTGTTTGTCATCAAACACTTCAAATACAAGCATACTCCAAGTCCAAATGCATAATCATAAAGCAGTGTCCTGTCAGGAAACTGCTTATCATAGTGGCAGCAGGCACGGCACTAACTGAACTGCTTGTGATGGCACAGAGCAACTTCATTGCAGGCTGCAGGTGATTAATAAAATAGGAACACAGAAACTATACCGGATGTGGTCACACATTTGTCTGCACAAGGGTTAGAATACCCGGTCTGATGCTAATTATACATCTAAGCAATACTCAAAGTGTGGAAAATGTAACTTCATGGAAAAAAACTAACAAACAAAAAAACACAGTGAAGTTGAAGCAATTTTTTCTCTTTTCTTCCATGCCTCATCATTTAATCATGAGCTCGTTGGACTAATACTTAGAACGGGATGGGGAGTCACAGGAGAAAAAGAGAGTTCTTATTGTTGTAATAGTTGACTTTAAACTCCTAAAGGAGCTGGAAACTTAATCTAATTAAGATGCGGTAATGTGTCACCTTTCATGTGAATCTTTTCTCGTTCATCCAGTACTATGATATGCATTTGAATATTAGGTCAAAGTACATAAAGAATTAGTTTTTGCTTTTTTTCTTTGATAATTATGTTTTCTACTTTTTGGTGATACCTTCAGCGAAAGCTTTTTTCTCTAGGTAATTTTTTCACAACATTGATTCCTCCCCATTGCCAAATAATAAGATGCCTCATTCCATCCTCACTGATACAAAAAGGCATGGGTGCATGTCTAATAGATAAGCATTTTTATCCGATAATACAATAGTCAAAATATTGTGTAAAGTGTACATTTTAAAATGTAATATCTAGGCAGACTGCAGATTTCCTTGCATATTTTTTCCTCCTCTTTCTGGTACATAATCTGGATTGCACCTTCTGCTCAGCCCTTCATAGCTCTGACAGTTGGAAGCTTTATTATTTGTCCAAATTCTAGACACAGAGACTCAAAGAGCAAGAAGGAGAACAGTTTGGGATTTCCAACAATGAACTCAGGCTTTTGCATGTAACCAGCAAAAAAGAGGAAGAGGGAAAATAAACAGAAGAAATGCCCAGAGACTCCAAGGGACGGTCAGCTAGCTCTTGTTTAGCAGCAGTGTTGGACAGAATGCAAAGGAAAAAAAAAAATCACACGATTCCTAACTAGGAGTATCCACAGATAGACCGGACATAAGGCTGACCAGAAGAGCCTGCTCCTGCTGAGCTAACAACCCGATGACAAGATGAGAGAAAAAGGTAGCAGTTCTTAGGAAATCACAAATTACTTTACTATTTCAAATGCTACTTAAAACAACAGTATTGTTGTCATTTTAGACAACAATGATAAACTTTAGTAGTTCTAGCTTGTAACAACAGCAGATGCTAAATCTGAGACAAATGCCCTATCTTTTCCTGAGCTGGAATTAAACCCTGGGTATTGCTTAGCATTCTTCACTTAAATGAAGTTAAATAGAATTGAGAAGGTTCTGCACCTTGCCAGGATCCAGTGATTTCTCATATTCACAATCCCAAACCTTTTCCATTATCTCAATGAGTGGGTGGTATTCCTGGTCAGATTAATCATTCCCCCCCCCAACCCCATCCCCTCCCCATTGCAAATGTGATTTCTCTTTAGTTGCATTTTAAATTAAAAACGTAAATGGCTTCCAGCTATAGCTGAACACAAAGTTAAATAGATGTTTCTTGCCCTATTTCCTCTGGATGAGTCATCTAAATTGTTAAAACAGAAGAGTTTTAATACACAAGTAAGAATAATAATGTCCTTGTCCGGGATAATTCAATGAAACAAGCAGATTAGTCACTAGGGAATGACTGGAATGTCTTATATTTAATTTTTTCTTAGTCAAATTTATTTTTATTTGTTGGGTGTCTCCCCTTTCATTTCATCAACCTAGTTTTAACAGAAAATAAAATTATAAAATATTTTAGATTACAGAGCAGATTTTAAAGAATCCAAAATGATACGTACCAGATAGACCACATACTTACAAGCCCAGAGTAGTTTGTAACTTAGCTTTATAAAACAGCTAATTAATTTCTTTGAGTATTTGTATGGGACTATCTAGCAGGATAGTGTGGCGGCAATTGAGGAGCAGGGGAGCTAGCGGCAAGGAGGTCAGATGGTCAGACAGCCCCGTTTATTATCAGCAAGGTCAGGGTTTTATACTTGCGCGCGCTACACTCGTCCGCCACGTACTCGCTCTACCAATCTTAGTCTGCCAAGTTCATGCATCCAGGGTTTTCTGACCACTCAGGTACGGAGGTGGTCTTTATCCAATCATTGTCTGCCATGCCAGTCTCTCACTTCCTCAAAGTTGTTTACTCCGTGTGAGCTTCTTCTTATCAGTCCTGCTCAGCCTGTTGTTTCCCACACTTGTGGCCACTCGCTGCCCTCTGGCGATTTTCCCATTAAACAACCTTATTCCCACAGGATAGAACTTAAAAGTGTTTATGTTTATGTGAAAACACCAACTCAGGATGTAGAAAGACAATAGACGCAATACAGACTATTTATCCTAGTCTAACAACTCGGCTAGATGTATTTTGCTTCTAATATGTACTCAGGTGACAAGATTTTCTTGCATTTGCTCCTCTTTGGGGTTCTTCTTCTAACTCGTTTCCTCTGTGCATGGCAGTTAGGGGGGTGCATGGGTGTCTCTCTACTATCTTCTTAATTGAGCTGCTAATTTCAATCCAGTCTGTCCAAGCATGTTTGACAAACATTTACTCTGGTGACAATATCAGGCATAAAACTCCTGTCATCCAATTCTTCTGAACTGTCCCTAATTGTAGTGATGCAATTGTCTGCATGGCTGTGCAGTGAACTAGACCTTCTCACTGGGCTGTCTGGAACATGCTTTAGTTCGCTGAGCCGGTTTGTTGTTTAATGCTCATCTCACTATCAGGAACCAGAACAGTTAGCTGTGAAAGAGAAATTAGGAGCAGCGGAAAAAAATATGATCTGCATTTGCAGGATTCTCACATCTGATTTTTTTTTTTTAAGATGAAGGAAGCTTATCAATACATGCAGTGTATGAAAAGAGTCTTCAAACTGCAACATATGAATCACTCCCAAAGTGCTAAGGGCTTGGCACACACCTAGGAACTGCAGCTTCAGAGAACAGTGGGTGACATAGGACCACCACTGCTGCTGAATGTGGTGCCTAAAGGAAAACAAACAAACAAAAAAGAGAATTCTTGACTTACTGTGTGCTAGTGTTCAAACTACCAGGTTACTGTCTGACAGACACTTTCATTTCCCTTTGCAAAGATGGTAGGAAATACAGTGTGCAAACACTGAACAAATTACCACATAGCAGCTGTTTCACATGGCTGTGTGCATACTCCTATCCTGTGGTAGGAACTATGTAATTTCAGATAGGTTACCCCACAGTAATAAAGAGAAAGTACTGCCTTGTCTTTGTCATAAAATAGGGGCAATTCTGTATCAGAGTTTGATATGCTCTAAGCTCAAACCCTGTTTACCTCACTATTATTTGTAATGCTGTCTGTAAGTTTGGACTTTGGAACAGCCATTAAGATTTTATTTTTCTCTTCTTGGTATAAAACAGAAATCTTTCCAGAGTCAAGAGAGATCTTGATTTCTGGTAAACTCTTCAGCATGACTCTAATTACATTCAGCTTTAATTCAGCACTGCACTTCGATTTAGCAAAATGAATGCTGGTAGATGGCCAGAATTTGAATTTTGTAAAATATCATTAGTTATCCTCAGAAGTGCTGTCTCTGTGCTATTCTGAGGTCTGAATATTCAGATCAATTAGAAGAAGATCTCAATTTGCTAAAAGGCTGTGCAACTGGAGAGTGAGACTTGCTCATCATTGCCAAAAGATAGAGCATGGGTCGTTATATAATAACATGAGATTTTAATGGAATCCAGGGTTCAGTGATAAAATTTTCTAAAATGGATGCTATCAACTCAGCTAGTGATGAACAGAGCAACTGATGGCAACTTCCAGATACTAGCTGGTTTGTCTTTGGTAGGTTGTCATTAGACTTATTGATCCTAAGCATTTTGATTGGAAGCAATGATGTGTGCACAACTGACTCAAAACAGACTGTGTACACTAGGTTTGCATTATGGTTTCTGTCTGTAGCATCTAGTTCAGGTTTAACCTTGCTCAGGAGGACAGCTGGAATTTTCCATCAGTTTCTGTGCACAAACCCAGGTTTACTGTGTAAATGGAAAATTACAATCATAGCACCGGAGATGAGTCAGCCTGTCCTCATGACTCTCAAGTATTCCTGTGAGAGTAGACCCCAGAGCAGATTGCAGTAGGAGATACAGCTCATCAGGTTCTCCCAGAACCCTGTGCATTTCAATCACATAGTGTGTGCATAGTGATACTATGGGACAGGGTTGCCAATGTCTGTAGGGCCAGGAAATAGACAGACATTACAGAAATTCCAGTTCTTACTATAGTTTTTACTGCAAAAATAGCTATTAGAATGGATAGCTGAAGAGTTACAGGTAGATGCATCAAGTCCTGTTTGTGTTTTTTTCTCTCAGGGTAGTCGCAAGCATACGTGTGTACATAGCATGGCTTTAACACAGAGATCCTTTCAGAACAAGATTACACGAGCCAGTTTCTGTTCCACAGTCACAAGTGTCTCAGAGATACGCAAACTTGCCAGCCATGGAATCATGCAGATGTTCAGTCAATTTATGAGAAAGGTCAAGGTCTTAAAGGCCTGAAATCACAGACCTGGGGTTCTTCAGAGTCTGCCAAAAGCACATTTCCCCACCACTCAGCACTTGTGGGAACAACGAAGTGTCACATGTGTATGAGGGTAATCAGACTGCAATTTCACTCTCAAAGGAAAATCATAATGAAGAAAACTTACTCTAGCACCAACCTGTTGTGGCAGAATTTTGCGTTATATATAACACTTTGATCAGTAGTTTAGTATTTTAAAATCTCTGTGCCCTTACTTGCAGTGAGTTGAGAAGTGTCTTCAGGTATCACATCTATTGGTGTCATCAAAACCATTGAATACTACAGAACTTTGGCAAAGATGAAGCAGACTCTGCAAAGGCCAGCTGGCAAATCCAGTAGTGTCATGCCCATGTTCCTTAGTCTACAGAAAATTCTCCAAAACCATCCCTTGACAATTGCAAAATATGAGAGTGTTGTAAATACTTCTTTTAAAAATGTAAAATAATCATTCTTCTTTATAAATTCTAATCACATTGGGTTTGTAATAAAGCAACATTTTATTCTGAGGATTTTCAGCACAATGTTGATCTATACTTGCACTGTCCTGTACATCATTAGGACAAGATAGGCTTGTCACTATTGTTAGAGTTTCAAATTATTTTCTAAAAATAGCCACAGATGTCAGTTATCAGTCTCTATTCAAAAAAAATGCAATTCTATATTCTTCAGTACTTGTAAGACTCACTGCTTTTTCTTTTAGATTTACCAGCATATAATTATAGTACAGTTTATTAAAATAAATGGTATTTGCATCTGCACTTATTCTATAGTTTTAAGTTGCTAGAACTGTGCCCAAACATTTTGCTGAAAATACTCTGAATATATATTTAATATAATTTGATTCATGCTTTTTGATTCATGCTTTTTGAATTCAAGACAAAACACAACAGAAAGTATACCTATCCTATCAACCATAGTACATAACTGCATTACTTTCAAAGTCATCCTTTCAGCTTCTCAAAGTTTGTCTTTTCTTTCCCCTCCCCATACACACATCCTCTCTCTTCCTTTTTCCTTCTATTCTTCCAACAAATAATTTACAGACTCTGCATATCAGTATACATATGTCTAATCACATTTCCATCTAGTAGATATCTACTATATCTAGTAGATATAAAGATAAAAAATGCCATAGATGCCACACAGCAAATGAGTTCTTAAAACACACAAATGCAAATAAATCAGATGTGATTGCAATACCAACCCTTAACAAATACTACAACACTTTTTGAAATGTTGAGAAACACTGTTAACAAGTGGCATGCCAACTGCAAATGATATAAGCTCTCGATTTTGATCCAAATATACATGTTGATTGCAGTGGGTTAGAATTCCCCCTCCAGGTTGAATTTCTTTAGTAAAGGAGACAAAATGAATTGCAACAAAGCCCAGCCTGCCTGCTTCTTGACAGTATAACAAGTTACCTAGAAAAATTAATCAAAATATTGTTCACACTTTCTTTCTAACTAGAGTTTTCAGCCAAATTCTGCCAGTACATTTCTCTTTTAAACAAAAATTATTTCTCCCTAGTCTTGTCTTTGCAGTCCTATATGCAGCCAAAAGCAGCTAGGAATCACAAGAAATGTTGTTAAGTGAAGACTAGAAAAAAACTCAGCAGCTGAGATTTAATCAGATCAGAAATCATGACATTTAATAGATGAGATACGATTTCTGAAATACATAGATCAGAAGCTATGCAATAATTTCTGAGTAATTCCAAATTATGAAGGTTGGAACACATTAAAAAAAATCAGTTCCATATTATTTCACTTTTTCTTTTTTCCACATAAATATCTTTCTTTGATACTTTTAAGACAGGAATCTGAGAGCAGCATTCCTGGCATCCTGAAGTCTCAGTTCAGTTTATAAACATCAGGCTACACTGATCCCTCTTCTCTGAACTGTGCAAGGAGATAAAATGATGAAAAACACAAGTTCAACTTTGCAGAATGCTTTTGGTTGGGAATTTTTAGTTACATTTCTAGCTTTAAAAATATGCATTAAGTCAGTTTCCTGCAATACAAGTCTGACCTTTCAAATAAATTCTCATCTTGCTTTTATTATCTTGCACTTGTTGCCTAGTAAAAGCACCCAGACAATAATCTAATAATATTAGCCCTTATTTCCCAAAGTTTCGTAATACGCAGTTTGCTATGGTTAACATTTGGTCAAAGAAATGTTGTGTATTTTTCTATGTAGCATCTTTTAAAAGCTTCACTAATAATGTGTGTTGACTAACCAGTTCTTTCTCCTTTTCACTGGATAATAAAATAGCAAATAAAGCAAGAAGGATTGGTTTTCTCAGACTTCCAAGAAAGGCTAAAATGTGTCAGAAATGGTATTTAGTGAGACATTACATCATCCATCATCATACTGAATATTTTTTGAATGCATGCATTAATCTGAAGCAAAATTCCTTCTTTTGTTTTCACTCTTTGTTCTGGTTTGTAATCTTTTTTGGTGCATCATCTTTTATCACTTGCAATGGATATTCCTGCTTATTATTCTCCATAGCAAGAACAATAACTACAGTGCAAAACCAAAAATACATGTTTGCATTAAAAGTAACCAAATTCCATTCCCTTAAACTAAATTTAATTCCCTTAAACTAGAAGGAGAGCAGATGCAGATATCCATCTACAGATCATTGTTAACAAGGTATTCCTAGTATTCTACACTGTGTATAGCAAAGTCTCCATACCACAGCCTGTCCTGAAACATTACTGGCATAATTCCTTTAATTAAGTCTCTTGTATTAAAATATTTTGTACATAACCATGCTATCAGAGCTGACTCCTTTTAAAGAAATGGTTTCTCTGCAAGCAGTTTTGAAAAATGCTACCAGGGATTCAGGACAAATAAGGTGGTTCTTTTACTTGGTGCTAAATCAAGTCTGAAACTACCTCAGAATATATATATCACTGCTGAATGTAAGATTAAGTAATTCATTACTGCTACTAGAGTTCATCTTCCCACCTTTGCCACCAAGCAGTGTTTAAAAATGAGCAAGGAGTTGCTCATGAAGGGTGGTTCACCTATCATCTGCTTATTACTGGTTCCATCTTGTTACAAAATGAGCCATTATAGAATCACAGAATCACAAAATGAGCCATTATAGAATCACAGAATCATCATGGTTGGACCTTCAAGGTCATCAAGTCCAACCATAAACCCTTCAGCACCCTGCCCACTAAACCATGTCCCTAAGCGCCTCATCTACATGTTTCTTGAGCACTGCCAGGGACGGTGACTCCACCACTTCCCTGGGCAGCCTGTTCCATCCAAGGCTTCACCACTCTCTCTGTGTAGAAATTCTTCCTAATGTCTAAACTGAACCTCCCTTGGCACAACTTGAGGCCATTTCCTCTTGTCCTATCAGTTATTTTGGAGAAGAGACTGACTCCT
Organism: Nothocercus julius; assembly: GCA_013398735.1. Classification (NCBI taxonomy): domain Eukaryota; kingdom Metazoa; phylum Chordata; class Aves; order Tinamiformes; family Tinamidae; genus Nothocercus; species Nothocercus julius. The sequence continues at coordinate 270,157 of VZSV01000382.1, forward strand.
GCCTCGCTACAGGAGAACTCCCCTCTCCTCCAGACTGAACAACCCCAGCTCCCTCAGCTGCTCCTCCTAAGGTCTGTGCTCCAGCCCCTTTACCAGCTCCGCTGCCCTTCTTTGGACATGCTGCAGCACCTCCATGTCTTTCTTGTAGTGAGGGGCCCATTGAAACATCCTTCGCCAATGGCACTGAACAGCTCCCAGCAAGTCCACTGGAAAAGTACTAAAAGAATTGTTAAGAGCTCCAGGATCTGCAGTAACATAGAGAAATCACAGAAAGTTATGGAAAGCCTCAGTGAACCAAAATTCAAGAAGACCAAGAGACTACCATGGCTATATGCCCTATAGCCCTGTAGGGCTTTTAAGGGCCCTATAGTCACTTAAAACCAAAACATCTGCAATATTTATCTAGCTTACATATAAAACACATTTAGTGATAAAAAACGCTACCATAACAATCCGCCAAGAAAATAACTTAGCTAGTTCTAGAAGTTAATTCCACCTAGAAAAAACAGCTGTAGTATTTCCAAGAAGCAGTGTGCACCTATGTGTCCTTAGGAGAAACAATATTACAGCACCCAGCCCCCTCAAACCATATGGCTTCCTTTGGTCAACACATTCAAGTTGTCCATGCTGAGCAATGCAGCAGAGCTTCTGCATGAAAGAAATGCTTTCCTATCCCCTCTGCTCCTATTTCAGCCATTGGTCACTTAATGTTTTGCAGGCTAAATGACAATATCACAGCTACACCTCCACTGTCCCTGCTATACAAGTTGAACAGGATACTGACTATTCAAGTAAGACTTCATTATTTCGATGTCAGAGTACTGCTGTCTGCGTTTCTTAATGTTGTGTTAGTAAGACAGACCTCTTTGGAGAGAGACACCACCTCAGAATCCAGAGGACCTCAGCTTTACTCACAACTGCCCAGCTATTACCCCGCCAAAAACCTGCATATCTCTAGCCCTGCCAGTCAGCAGGTAGTCCTCAATAAGTATACCATTAATTTTGCACTTGCCTAATGTGGAAGGTAATAACTGTCCTGACAAAATCCCACATCCTTTTACAAATTTTAATTTCCAAACACTGTTCTCTTAAAAAAGTAATCATTAGTAATAAAATACAGTGGTTCCTCACCAGCTATTCTATTCAGCTCTAACAAAGTTCAATCAAAGCTCTCCAGGCTCTTAGCTGATCTAGTAAGATATTATTCTCTGAATAAGTGCTGCAGAAGCCTGCTGATAACAACAAACACAGAACACATGTAGAGCTAATAACCAGCAAAGGTCTCTAGTCATTTCAGGAAAAAACTAATGTGCCTGCTTTGCATTAAATTCCTTCTCAGTAGTGCTTTGAAGAAATGATTAATTATTATAAAATGCTATTCTATATGCAACCTACATACTAACAGGGACATTAAAAACAAAGAAAAAAAAGAGAGAACGATCAGGGAGATTATGTGGGAGAAACTGCAACCAAAGAAGGAAAATATATTACTCTGAATTTCTGAGTGCCTGCATGAAGAGTTAGACACTAACTTCTCCTCCATGGCTAGGAACTAAAGGTCATCATTACACATGCCTCTGGAAAATTAATTCTCTCTAGAAACATAACATTTCAAATATGACTTGTGATTTTGATGCCCTGATCATTTGATTATCTGGTGTTGGCAGCTTTAATAATTTCCTTATGTGCTTCAATGACTGCAGGACAGCTTGTGTGCTTCACTCTCACTGCACTCTCACTGCACGACTTCCCTCAAGGCTTTTTGATTTCCTAGAGGAGACAGATGTTTGCTAACTGAAGGATTATTCTTTTATTTTTTTCCTCTTTCATTTTTGCAAGCAGTCCACATTTGAAAGACTTCATTAACAATTTAGTAACAAGCAAAATGGCTTTGGCTCTTTCAAAAGCATGCTGAGAGATGCTGGCTGGCCCGTCAGCCAACAGGCTTGTACCTTATGCCAACATGAAAAGCACTACACCCATGCACCATGCCCACAGCTGTGCGAGCGCAAGTGCTCTGCGCCCAGGGGGAGCTGCGGGAGACACTGCTCCACAGGCAGGGCCATGAGCTGCAGTGGTGCCTGGGGTCCACCAACCCTTCACAGGCATTTCTCATCCACTTGCTCGAGGCCCCACGAAATACCACACACAGGCAAAGAAGCAATCAAAAGCCTTGAAAAAATTACATTTGTCCTGCCCCACAGGTCTGAGGCCTGCCCTCAGGCACCTGAGGAATGACGGGACTCCAGGGAACCCTGCTGTAAAAGCCAGGCACACTTGGTTGGTTTCTGAGAAGTATAGAGAAAGGCATTTACTTTTTTTCCCATTCCTCCTCTGGCTGTAAAAAAATAAGGATCAAACATGCTGACAAATGAATTCATTCATAAAGCCTCGCTATAGAAGAGGTAATTTACGCGTTCCTTGATTTTGTTAGCTGAAAGCTAATGGTAGTGTCAGCTTATCTTTCAAACCAAATTCAATCTCCTAGGGAATCCTAAATGAATGTGCAAAATCGTGAGGCATATTGCTTTTTCACTGGGGAAAAGTACAGCTGTCCTTGTAGCTGTGTTAACATTTTAGTGCAAACTGAAGCACAAACCGTGTGCAGGGCAGCCAGCCGGGTGCTCCAGGGCACCAGCCCCAAGTGAGCTCAGGCCTCAAGTAAGGAAACAGGCCACCGTCTACCCTGCACTGGCAGGAAAACAGCAGGGAAAGAGGCACTCTGCCCTGCGGGGGAACAGGGACTTGCCATGTTAAACAAATGGCATAACTCTGCACGCCTCCCTCACATTAAGCAAAGGAGAAAATGGTCAGTTTGTCAGTGTCCAAGGACTTCAGACTGAAAGTGCTTTGTAGCAGCATGAGTGTACTACTACAGCTTTAAAAGGTTCACATGTTGACAAAGCAAAGGGAGATAATGCCTACAAAATCCTCTGCTGTTACCTTTGACATCTCGATCAAATAAGGGTAACTCTCAGATCTCGGGTAACTTAGCTGTTTGAAATCAATACGCATCTGCTTCTTAATCCTGCACTTTTTAGCAATCACCCTTCACACAATTGCATACAGCATCTTTTACCCCAGCGAGACTGCTTCTCCCTTGCCTCTCCCAGGGAGGGAAGGCACCTGCTGGCCCCAGGGGAAAGCAGTGACAGGTCAGGGAGCTGTGGTGTCTGCTGTCACAGCACGCTCCAGTGCTGCACACTTATTAACCAAAATGAGCGGTGCTCTCCACCCGTCAGATGCCCCTGATCCCTGAGGTTAGCAGGGCATCTGTGCTGCCTAGTGAAGTCACTTACAGGATTACCTTGGCCCCGTAAAAGCGCTCGCACTACCTCAGCTCTTCAGTCAGTGGCTCTGCAGTCCTCCTCCTTTTTCTTCTGAAACACTAGGTGATAAAAACAACCTACTCAAGGTTACACCACAAGTTGGTAACAGAGTCAGGGAAATAAATCACGTTTTTCTCAGTTGTCAGCCCTTTTTCCTTCTGTGCTTTTTGGCATTCTCCAGCTTTCTCTCCAATTTCAACAAGTTTCTTCATGGTGAACCTGCAAGTTTATGATAAGCAGAAAGGGCAGGGAGGAGCAAGCTAGAAAAAAGTGCAAGGCCAAAGAAAGGGGTATCTGCAGCAGATGTCCCCTGCCCACCAAACCGTGCAACCACGACAGTGCAAAAGACTGCCATACTTGTGACTATGCACTTCCACAGATCCCCTTTTTTTCCTCCTAAATTGCCTAGTTTTAATAGCTAACAATACCGTGAATTCTCGTGCCAGCATGAGAATGTGAATACATTCAGGTATGCATGCATTGTTAATACAACATGCTCATACACCCTGCCATGACAGTATCTTCCTAAGGTATCTCCCTTTATTCACTTAGAGCTGTGCAGGGAAGACTGAAAGGATCTGTAAACCAAAAAAAAAAATGTTCTATTACAAAGACCATTAACACTCAGAGAACCTCTCCACAAAATGTTTTTCTTTGTCTGACTCCGTAACTTCACAGTGACATTTTAGCTGCAAGACTGTGTTATACATAGCACATTTACATAAGCGTACTTTTTCTTTCTTTCTCTACAAAGTAATATACATACAGCATATATTATTGCATGTATAAAATAGCTCAACAGTATTTTCAACATGCTCACTCTTTTCTATCCTGACTGAACTTGAACAAATATGCCTTAGTAATATACAACTGCCCTGCCTCCAATTTCAAAGCTTAGGGTCATGTCCCTGTTTCAGCAACCTGGCCTTTGGCAGCTCAGCTCCTATTAACTTACTAGAACTAATGGAAGACTGGCAGCCGTGTGTGGCACACTTAACAAAACATCCTGAATAACATGGCCACTCTCCAGGTTACCTACCAAAATGGTTTAATCAATTTCAGCAATATAGGTTTAAAAGTTATTCCCTGCCAGGTGAGAATTTATCATCTTAACAGTGATTCATTATCAACTTCTTGGCCTCTTCATAAACAAGATAAATAAAACCAGACTTAATTTGACAGGATAAGGGGAAATTCTCAGGTTGGTTTTATGTCTAAGATATTTAGCACTCTGCCATATCTACATCTTTTCTACAGATTGTTATAAATATGTATGTATAGAAGGATTATTACATATACGAGCATAATATTCCAAACAATTAATAACAGTGCAGCTCTCAATTTTTCATCTGTAAGAAATACATTTATTGAAATCCTCATATGATGTTTGGCTATATTTAGGTTTGCTGTGCAATGAGGCCTTTAGGTCTTTTGACTTTGGTTTGCAGTTCCCTTTGAGTTAACTTTGTACTGCTTAATATTCAAGGGATTCTTCAACTGTATACAATACGTGTCATATTGCTACTGTGATATATGATGAATTTTAAACCTAGCTGACATTAGGAACTGAGCCATCAACCTTCATTGTTCAGTCTCTTCATATGTCTCTATAGTTTGAAATAAAGAAACAACATTGTCAATGGATAGAGTCATATTCAAGACACATCATGTAGCCTGTCCAATAAATTAGATAAGTGAGTCTATAGGGAATCTAAACCAGTAAGAGTTTATGTTATATTACTTTCAGAGTTCTTCACTTTCCACAGAGAGCATTCCATGCAATTACAAATACTAATGAGAACTGATCAGAGGCAATCCACTCTAGTTTAGCCTCCAGTTTCTTTGACCTCCTTTCAAATCATCTTCCTTTCTGGTTCTCAAAAGAATCCCTTGGCGATGTGACAGGTCTCAGGAAGCAGCCATAAAACAGTGAAAATCTGTGCAATAGATGTAAACAAATTCTGTAACAGATACATAGCCACAAAGAACAAGTGCTATTAGGATGAGAGAAGCGCACCCAAACCATGGGAGGCTGGAGCACAAGGGTATGGGAGATGCAAGATGTGACTCCTTGTGAGCCCTGGCTAAAAAGACATGCTCACACTGCGCCAAATATCTCCACAACTAGATATGGAAGGCAAGTGTGCCTAGCTACTAACTTGCGCAAGTGTATTCTTTTATTTCATAGCGAGACAGGGAAAGAATAGAGCCTTGGGAATTTCCCTTTCAACAAACACTCCTGGTAATAAGGAAATAAGATGAAGAACAATGGAACATAAAGGGGGCCCTTTGTAGCAAAACAATAAAGAGAGAAAGTGGGGGGAGACAAAAAAAAAAGGTGAAATCCATGGCATTGGAGAACAGCAGATTTCATAAAGCTTGCTTGGAGTTTAAAGGAATTTCCTGGTTGTGCACTGGTGCTGACTGTATTCGATTACAGGCAGTAAAATGAAAATCTTGGGAGCCTGAGGCAATAGTTTATTGCTATTACCCTTGTACCCTCTCCCATTTTTTTTTATTTTTACACATCAGCTGAAAATAAAGCAATTGTTCTGCAGCTGAATATAGCCACACTCAGCAGCACTAGCTGAATAACTCAGTTTTCATAACTATTGTCCAACTCAAAAGGTAAGGAGAGCTTCCACTGCAGAACCACAGCTACAGACTTCCAGCTTCAACTCTGTCCCTAAATAAAACTTCAAAAACAGCTCTTACAAAAAAGCTTTGATTTGCTATGTCACCTCTATGCTTTTCCAGAAGTTTAGTACGCCCAACTTGATGTTGACCTAAAGTGAAACAAGCTATTTAATCACCATTTTCTAAAACCTTTTCTAAAATATTTGCTAGATGCTACCTGTATGGAGCATGACAGTATTTCAGACCACGCATCAAAGGGGAGTGACCACCAAACTATTGCTTAACAAGGGGCAACTTCTGTCATCAATATAACATGCATTTTTTCTTATTTGTCTCTATGGTCATTCCCTTGCCTAGTTCAGCACCTCTGGTTTTAGAAATGCCTTGTGGTTTAATTCTATTAAGCAAGAAAAAAGAATGCTAAAAAACATTTTCACTGGCCTAACTCTAACAGGTCAGTGTAATGGAAGGGATTATCCTGCTCATCAGCTTGAATAAATAAAAGGACTCTTGTGCCCCCTTGTGTTTATCTAAATTTAAGGAAAGCTTAAGAAAATATTCTATGTATCAGCTGTTGAAATACGAAAGTACAGAGAGACACACAGAAAATATTTTCAGGACCCAGGCTTCTGTGCTACTATCATGTTTCACAATGCTACAAAATATGCTAAAATAGTCATAGCTTTGTTCATCCCTTGTCCTCCATTATATATAATATATAGCCTCAGCACAGCTACATTTATATCCAACTTGCAGTATAAATCAAGAAAGCATTAGCAGAACAATATTGTAAGAATAAACACGTATAAAACACACCAAAATTCAAAAATTTTGTTTAGATTCATTTTCTGAAGTAACATATTTGAAAACAGCAATAACACAAGACTTTATGACCCCCAAAAAATATTTTAAGAAGTAGCAAATATGTAGTCTTAAGCCAGAATCCTTCTCTGTAAATGGAATGAGATTACTTGTATAAGATTGCTCTTGTAAACCAAGACTGACAGGTCATGTCCTGAAATTTTCCTATGGTTGGCTATGTTTTCTTAGAATCATATTGCAATATGTTATATGCTAATGTTGATTTTTTTTTTTTTTTTTTTTGAATTCCTGTCTTACTCTTCATTTTATGGAGCAAATAATATGAAAGCTAACAACATATTTATTGTTTATTTATGAAGGAGGAAAATACTTAAACACCAAATTTACTCTGGAAAAATGACTCAGAACTTGCATACACTAAACACTGAAACCTTCAGTGATCCTTCCCTGGAGACATCCCTGACACAGGCAGGCTGGTGAGATTTAAACCACTCTAAAGATGTGTACAAAACCTATGCAGTAAATTCAGAAGACCACAACAGGAATGGGCCTCATGCAACAACTGCCAACCACCCTCAGCTGGCAGAGACGTGGGCCTGTGGTTTTGTCCAGGCTGTTCTTGCTCCCAGCAGAGCCTCCCTGGTCAACTACTACTGCGTCGCTGTCCTCACATGTTCACTAGGCAGCTCACTGCAGATTTGACGTGTCACAGCATCTCAACTGCAGCAGTTCTGTGGGGGTGGGAATTGGGGTTTTAGTATCCAGGCAATGTTTTCTTGAAGATGAATTGGATTTTCACAGAAAAGTGATTGGCTTAAAAACAGCAAGATTTAAATGTTCACTTTGAGATCTGACCTATTGTTATGGATGTAGCACTTCACACCTCTCACTGCAGCTGTTACAGTTCTCTGTAGGGTCAGAAAGTTTGCTTTCAGTTTTTGAGTTTTCTTCAGATTTTTATTTTCTTTATAAGAATACAGGCTCTTTGAAACAAAAAAAAAATAGAGTTCTGCCCCAAGAGGTAGAGCTCTGCCCTATTTGATGCCCATTGAATTCTAAATTAGTTGGCACTCCTGTCAAATACAAATCTTGTCTGCCTGTAGTAAGCAGGGAGGGTGGATTGTTTTCTTTTTTTTTTGCTTTTTTTTTTCATCTGCCAAAATTTGTAACCTGCTATGTATGCAGAACTGGGCTGTTTGTGAAGCATTGCTGTTTTCTTTCCCTGGGTTCTCGTATCTGTTCCTTCTTTCCCTGGGTTCTGGTATCCTAGAGTTCTGTTTTAGACACAGTGCAAGAAAGACTCTTGCCTGCATTCCAGAGACACCGAGCCACAGTGTCCCTGAGTCATTGTCACCAGAGACCTGATGACTGAGGGGCTATTTGGCCTTTAGATAAAAGTTGGGCGATTTGTTAGGTCACTGCACCTCCTGGAGGCCTGTGATCTCTGCAGTAATCTACAAGGGTGGTTCTCAAAAATGAACAGTGCCCATCTCTCACACTGCCATCATGGGAGGTTTTCCTGAAAACTCACTTTTTCACAGCCACTCTCTGCCTGCTGTGCAAACTTATAATTGTTTCACAATTACTAGGCAGAAAACCCAGAAACTCCAAAGTGAGATTCTTTGATCATCTGTCCAATTCCACCCCACAGTCTCAGACAGGACCATCAGTAACACTTGACCAAGCTAATGAAACCAAAGGAAGACTTAAACTTAGATGAAGAGAGCCCTCTAGGCCAAGCAAAAAGCTAAAGGTGAAAACTGATTGCTGTCTTTGGTGACAGAAATCCTTTTCTGTAAGATGGAGTCTGAATTAGCAGATGTGCCTACGTTAATAATTATTTAAAACTACAGAGACAATTAATAGTAGGAAATGGCTGCCTCTGCTATTACATAGTTATTTCATTATTTTTCATTAATCACCTTGTTACAATCTGTTATATTTTGACACCTACTCCATTCTGCTTGTTACATTTTGTTATAATTTCTTTCAGTTTCCCGCAGTATATGTCCCTGAGCTGCGAAGCTATGCAGTTATCTGAATGGTACATCAGACAGCATGAAAGAGCAACTCCCATCAGATAGCTGACTGGCATAACCTCATAACCTGCTTTCTTAACCCAGAGTTACGATTAAAATGTAAGTTCTTTTTACTTGCTTTCCTCTCACTAAAGACTTGCTCCAAAACCTTCTGAGTTCCTCAGAGCTCTTCCCTGAGGCTGGCTTTCTCTAGGCTGTCAGTCAGAAACTTGTTTGAGATATAGATATAGATCAGTAACTAACAGAGGTTCTTCTAACATCTTTGGAGAAATCAAGTGCATCTCTGATCCAAGAGCTGAACTGAGTCGTCCAGGAGACCAAAACAGCCAGTCATGACAAATGGGCAAGTGCAGATACAAAGGAAGAGAACAGAAAGCCGTTCACTACCTTTTTTTTAAGGTGGAAGATGAACATTTTTTGATATCGTGGTGGCCCTTACCTTCTGCTAACATGACTGAACTGAATCAGTAGACGTTATAGCTGCTCACACATAATGCTCAGACACCAAATATGGTTTGAGTTATAAAATAATCACATTAGGTACTATCCTGCAGTGGATGAAAACACATCTTGCAACATAAAGTAGTAAAAAATAATGTAATGATCTTAAAAGTACATAATTTCTTCTGCTGTACAATAAACTATAGGTAAAGTTTATGATGGTGTAATTAGATGGAATTTTCCAAATCTAAGTTTCTTTGTATTTAAAGATATTACCAGACAGCATGCACACCTCTTCAATACACAGTATTTAAGAAAGTCAGACTACAACTTATTAGGTACCTCTATTGCCTTTTTGCTGCACTATGGATTATAAGAAGTAAAGAGAAGTTAAGATTCAGAGATACTCAGCAGATGAGAGATCCTGACCAGGATGTGTGACAGGAGAGGGAGAAGGGGGGATTCACAGAAACTAATTTTGCTGTGGATGTAATGCTAGTGAAATTCTTTTAAGCCACAAGTTCACTGTTTATTTCTATTCACATACATTTTGAAGTACATGTGCAATGAGCAAAACTCTGTGCTTAAATCTCACTACCTTCAAAACTCTAGTGAAGTTTTATTTCAACTCAGGAATCTCTCACTGGAATACAGTGCTTTCCATAGCCTAAACAGATGTTGTAAGCTGAACTTCCAAAGGGATTATGCTTTCATCTGGATGAAGTTTTTGTATGTTTGTACTCCTCTGACAGTGTCAAACACTAGCTTTGTACAGCTGACAGAACAGCTGACTGTGTTCATGTATCTTTGTTTTTATTCTATACTAAAGCAGGAGGTATAGTCAAACTAGTGGTTTAAAAAAAGACCTTTGGGTTTAGGGCATGAGAAAAGTTGCATTATTTATTTCCCATTTGTCACATCTGTATCTGAACACTATTTCAGGAACACAGAGACAAATGAATCTAGCTGGCCATGTTACGAAACAGTAAGTGCAAAGTTTACTGAAGTCAGAGGCAAGTATTCTGCTTGGTCCCAGGAGACGACATGCCTGCTTTGATAAATATTTTCCATTTGATGAAGAACTTAGATACTGCAGATAAGCCAATTTCAAGGGTTTGTCTTTCTTTTCTGGTATCCTCCTAACAAAAATTAAACTGATGTTAATGAGTGCAACCCAGATAAGTCAATGGAGCTAAATAAATCAGTTACAACCACAGATCTAGCTTAGCATATGAGCCCAGATATTTTGGTTCAGAGTAAACAAGTGCTTCTGCAATTAGTGGTAGGTGCTTCCTGCTGGACATAACATTGGTCTAGAAGTGCAGTGAAGCCAAAAGAGCAGAAGCTATAAAATAACACTTATCATGATCTGCCTGACACCCCAGAATTTTTTCCAATCTCTCTCTCTCTAAATATATATACATATACACGTATAGACAACTCTATTAATACACATATAGATGTGATATATGCCATAAAGATAAAAGCCATAACTGAAAGCCTCCAAATGACACACCGTTTATCTTAGCCCATGGTAAGACTATAGAAGTCATATTTTTCTTGTTTTGATTTTTAGTACTAAGGAGAATCAGATACATTACTCCACATAAGTACTTCTATATCATAAAAACTAATTAGAGACTAAACTACTAAATATCCCTTTGTAGGGTCAAACTTACAGTCTTTAAAGGGTTTTCCTAAACCTACGATGTCAGTGTATATTTCAATGCATTCACTGTATCCACAGAAGTTGACGTAAGAATATGGAAGTTCCACAAAATTGATGTTTTCTAAGCAAAAGAGTACATCTATGCTGCAGACAGAGTGGTGATTGCTGAACTGCAAATGAATGCCTAACTAGTTGGGGTCCTAGGAGGACATCTCAGCCACACACAAGCAAGGCTTTCTGGTCAGCAGCAAGGCTGAGGCAGCAACAAAACTAGACACAGTGCCAGAAATCTCCGAAGCCTAAAGCAGAAGATGACCTCTTGGACCAATACTGTGAAGTGGTACTTGTCCATAAAGGGGAGCCCCGAAAACTTTTATCAACAAAACTTGTGATCTCAGGCAAATTAAATTAAGTACATTTGACAAGACCTATTTTCCTTAAGCCATACTGACTGACATTAATTGTATTTCCATCTTTTAATCTTTTTATCTTTTGGCCACAATCAATGAAAGATTGACGTAAAATCATTTGCAGTTCCATTTTTAAAAATACTGGCATGACTTTTACCCTGCCTTAGTCTCCTGGAGAGTACCCAGCTGTAAATTTACAAGAAATTGTAAGCATGGCCTAGAGACATCTACTTCAAATATCAGCATTTTTCAGTCAGTTTGATACGCTTGTTGGAATGAACAGGGTAGAAGAGGTTGGAGAAACTTGTGCCTTCAGCCTATGCCTTTCCTTATCTTAATATATTGGGATGTCTCTTAACTGAATTTAAAGAGCAGATGCGTTTTCTGCATTGTCTCTTGTCAAAAATGAAGTCTTAGTCTCTGTACTCAAGAAGTCCACTAAAGGACTGCAGTGGCCCTTGGGAGAAGGTGTGATTCCAGAGAAGCTTCAGAAGCGCAATGCCTTCCTGCTGCCAGATATCCCCATCCCTCCCACACATGGGTATTTGGGCTGTTCTAGATCCACCACTGCACTACTCCCCCTCAGACTCCCTTTCCCACACGTATGCCCCTTCCTTTCGGCCAGTGAGTCCTCAAAGTGTCAGGGCATATTAGGATGCAGAAGGTGCTATCCTGAAAAGTTTGAAATGGGCACTTCTGCAAGATTCCTCAGTCTTGTCACTTGTTCCTCAAAAGAAGACTCTGGATGTTGGAAAAAGAGAATTAATCTATACATTTAGATTCTCAAGGGGTGAATCTTTGAGATGTGCTAGAGGTAAGGGGGAATGCAAGACCATTAAGTAAAATAAACAAGCTCCTCTCAGCTATAGTTTGTCCCAGCTCTTGTTTATATACTGCTTACATTATAGTTCTCTGCTAAATCAGTACCTGAATCTTACCATTTTATAACATCATTGGGCTTATTGTTGGATTTACCCCCTCCATACATCTTCTTTCTGAGTGAGGTAGACCTAAGTGAATTTCTGATTTCTTACAGCTTAAATTTCCTTTCAGGGTTTCCCTCTTCTTCATTCTGAACAGCATCTCATTGCTTTCAAAAGGCTGTCTTCATTATGAATATTACAATAATCAGATCCCTCAAAACTATTCTTTCTCTGGGGAAAAGAATAATATAACTTTCCTAATTGATTATAAAGGTGCATGGGGAAGGGGGAAATAGACTGGAATAGTAATTAGTTTGTATAAAATATGTTAGTTTTCATAAAAAATTATGCACGACCAACTGGTACAGGATTTGAAAATCCTAATCATTACATGAAAATGACCCAAAGTAGTTGCCATAAATACTGCCAGGCAGAGCATAGCCATGCAATTACTTATGCAATGATTCCTTGTGTCATGGTCTTACTTCTAACTCAAATTCTAATCTAGCAAACAGAGCATGTTAGTGACACCTACAGAGAGAGTTTTCACAATTCAGCCTTGCTTTCATATTTAACGTGAAAGTGAAAATGCACAAGGTCATGTAGCATTCCCTGTGAAAACAAGCCAAGCAACAAATGAATTCAGGCATGAGGTTTACAAGGCCCTCATGTAATATGGTCTGTTGTACCATATAAGACTTCGAGAGGGAGAACAGTAAGGAGCATCTTAGCCCTGTTAAAATTGGAGCTGAAGTCCTCTGTGAGGGCAGTAAAGACTAAATTTCACATTCATCTTTTAAGTAGCTGTATGTATTTGCTGTATAACAGTAAATAAAATGCACTTTTTACAGTAAAGTCACTGGCCATGCAACAAGGCTTGCTGTCTGCTCAGCACATTCTCCTCCATGCACCAGTGTCATGGCCAATGGCAGCCATTGCAGGAGATGGCTGGTTTAAAAGGTTTCTTATTATTTTGTTATCAGTCTTTAAATAAAGACTTCTTCTGGACTAAATATCTACTTAAAGACAATGAAACACACAGCCTTTCACACTGGGAAGGTTCTTAATTAAGGTTACCTGCACTGTGCTTTTACCTTTTTCTTTTCAACTTTTTTGCTCGGATAACTACGTCCTTTGTCCAGCCTAGAGAGTCAAAAGCAAAGGCAGAGAAATAGAGTGGCTAGGTACGTAGTGCAGCAAGGCTGGGTATCAGAAGTGCATAAATGTTTTTCTGTCTTGAAAAAGATTTATAACCCCTTTCCATCCAGCTACAAGGCTCATCCTAAGAAGCCCAGGAAAGCTGAAAGATAAGGCAGTCTGTTTGTTTGATTGCTTTGACCCTGCTGTGGGAGGTCTTCTCTTTGCCTTCTTAATAATCTTTCGTATGTTTTTATTCAGTAAGAGAATGCATATATTGTTGTTACTGTGAGGACTATCAAAAGAATAAATTTCACATATCCAAGCTGTACCAGAAAGCAAACAAAGGAGTATAACTATTGAGTTTGATCAGGTTAGGTATCCAAACACATTCCCTTATTGTAAATTGTCTTGGTCAGTTGTACTGTGCCTAGATTATTGGCACTGGGAAATGACCTTTGCTGATAATAGATGGAGATAGTGCCTCAGTTAGGAAATAGAGGGCATGAGCATAGATATTTTAGTTTAGCTAGACATGGTAGTAAGAATAGGCTCTCATTTTTTTCTTTACTTAATAAGAAGCCTTAGAGTACTGCCAAATTTAGAAAGAACATCAGCATTCCAACTGTAGATCTGTCACACAGAGGCAGTCATTAGTAAAACAGGGCTACATTCACTACTGATTTAAGTGGACACAGCTCTTCGGAACTCAGGGAATTAATTCACATTTAATCAGCAAAGTAAAGTGGTATTCTCAGCTTTACAGACAAATATGCAGCTCACAAAAAATCCCTATTCCTTCTGGCAACTTTTCTGTGTCAATTTTCAGAGAGAGATCAAGGTTAAGAAATCAGGCAACTTTCCTCAAACAAGCAAGGAATCACAACTTAGTGCTCTGAGGGATCTGCCTCCCTCCAACAGGAGGGCTGGTCCACATGCCTTGGCATCACCCTCTTGGCTAACCCTCTCTAGGTGGCAGGGCTAGCACTGGAGCAGGTAAATCCCTTGTTCAGTGGGTCTGTTGACTCTGCTGATAGCAACTGAATGCACTCCCCACCCCCCCCCACTCTCTTCTTCTATATGATGGTTTCCCACATATTTGCTTGCAAACAAACTAACAAAAAGCATTCAAAAAAATAAAAAAGGCACAGGTATAGGCCACTCCATTACCATCTGGATTTTTGTTGGCCATTATGTCTGCAGATATTGAATGTGAGGCTCAGCAAGCATATTCTGAAATTCATGAATTCATATAAAGCTTTAAGGCTGAGGGAACTCATAGCTAAACTGTGCACGAGACCCAAGTATACAGAGCAGTGTAACATAAGGATAGATACTAGCACCTGGGAAGTGAGAGTTTGTCGCATTCACTGACATGGGATCCTATCACGGAACGAGACCATGGGATGCTTCATGGTGAGGAAACAGAGGCACAAGTGTGAACTTTAAAGTACAGCACATTCTGTCACTTCTCACATACAAGACATTAGCTACAGACAGAATGGCTCACGTGAAGTTTACTCATTTTCCAAGCCAAATCTACAGAACACTGAGGAAGCATTTCAACCTGCAGAGCAGTCCTATACAACTATGAAAAAATATTAGAGGTCATCAAATCCTTAAAAGGCATCTCTGCAAAGCAAATACCACCATATCATGCATCTTTCTCTATCAAACATGTATATACATACACACACACACAGATATATTTTCACTTTGCTAGAAAGGTCCCACGACAGGCATCTGTGTGGTCTAAAATACAGTCTTCTGAAGCTGTGAATGTGAGGTCTCATTAAGAGACTGGTAACAACCTGTAGTGTATTTGACCTTCAACAAAATTTTCTTCGTAAAACCTTTCTCCGGGGAAGTGGTAAAACAGTGGCAGAGATTCTAAGTTTAGGACACTTCATTGCAATTCAAAACAGAGAACAAAGTGTCACAACTCAAGAATTAAAAATAAATATATAAATAATACTCAACCATTTTCATACGTCTTATTAGATACCTCCACAAAGCAGTAGCTGTGGTAACATTCTGAAGCAGAGAGAGAAGGTAATGTTTATACAGGCTCCTTTTTCTGTCTGGTATTAAAAAATAGAGAATTTTCCAGCATTAACTGAACGATCAAAAATATTCCTGATTGTTAAATAAGTAAGTTATAAACTAAGCACTACTGTGGGCATATCTTTATAAACAGGAAGAAATAGATCTCCCAGAACACTATGTAAGGGATACCCACTGCTCTCACAGAAAAGCAAAAACCCAGGGAAACATCTGCAGCTGTAGATAATCTCTGCAATGGGAGAAAGTTGGGACCTGTCAAATATTTGATTGTTTCCTGCCGTAATCCAGCTCTACGGTCCCACTTATGATTCAGGCAGATAGCATTGCGGTTCTCAGTACTGCCCAGACAAATAACTCCATGTGTCTACGCAAAGCCCTGAGCTGAAATGCCACAGGACAAGCTTATCAAGGCAGTGCAAAGCACTTAGCCATTTTTGTTGTTTACCCCACAGACATACACAATGGATGAACCTTCCCTTCTTACGCAGTACTTGCTCTGCTGCAACTGCAGCTACACCCAAGCTCTTTTCCATGGCTCTCCCTGCTTTGTGCTCTGGAGGCACTACTAGATGTGGTTGCCCCCCGCAGCCGGCCAGCACCTACAGAGCCACCTGCAGCCACGGCTCCCTTGAGCTTCCAGGTTTCCCTGACGCACAGAGGCAGCCAGGGCTGCTTGGGACTGAGCCTACTCTGAGCCAGCTGCTCTCTCACCACCTCAGCTGGGCTTGGTAATGTCACACTCTGCACATCCGCCACTCGGACATCCGTGGGTGACTTCACTTGCTGCACCTGCACCCAGAAGCAGCCAGGACTGTAACAAAACTCCCCTCTATTTGACAAGTTAGCATCAGCATGTCAAGAATAAGCATCACAGTGCTAAATGTCACTGCCAGAAGAGACTTTTAAAACACATCTACAGAAATTACTTGGGAAAGAAAATCAACTGCCATTCTCTTATTCAGAACACCTATTTATGTATCACAGAAGAAGCTGGGCACCCAGACTGCCACAAAAGACTGGTCTGGACATCGGTGTTAATCAGTAGCGCTCAGGTTCTCAAAATGCTGTTTAGCAGGGCTATCTGAAATTTTCTTATCTTATTAAATAACATCATAATAAGACAGTCCCACAAAAGAAAAGGTCGTTTTGGTATTTGAATGGATATGGAATATCTGGCCACATACTTGCACATTACATTTCCTTAATGTGGCCTCATGGTTCCCCATTTGCCATCTGCCACTGCTCATTCTCATCCCTGCCCTAACAGTTTCCATACATTTAAAAGAACACACTGGAGATAAGAGGAATGGTCAGCTGGCAGCAGCCCATTCAGAGACTCCTTAAGCCAGCTCTGCTGCTGAGAAAGCATAATATGCAATCACCGTTATTCTTCACAGCAAGTATGACTTAGCTGTCTTGACCCAAAACACGTCCATTCTTCATTTAATCTTTCATAGTGCTGATGGCATGGTCCTTAAATAAAAGAGAGTAGCTCCAGAGAAATGAGCGGGCATGCATCAGACAGGAAGATACGGCTGCAGTGATTACTGCACTAATTGTAGGGTAGGCTTGTGATGGTCCTAAGTGGAGCTGAGGAAGCAATCCACGAAAAAAAAAAATGCTTGAAGACAGCAACAGCAGCTAAAGCACATGGGGAAACACAGTCAGCAAGCCATGTGAGCTATGCAGGACCCCATGGCATTGCAACAGGTGAGCCTGTGAGGTGCCAGCTTCTCCTGCAGCTTTCTGCAAGTGAGCAGCTTGTAAAATCAGAGGGATCAAGCCCTAAGTGCCGAGAAGCTGGCTGGCTAATCTCAGGGGAAGTAGCAATCATCTGGTCAACTTCTTGAAGAACGCTAGTTTAATACTTTCATGTGCCTAAATAGAAGACTTCTGGTCTGCTGCTAGAGAAGCAGTCTTTT
>VZSV01000383.1:0-19591 GCA_013398735.1 Nothocercus julius
GACGCCCACACGGGGGCGCTCCAGAGCCCTTCTTATCCCCGCCCACTCTCACCCAGAGTTCCGCCCACAACTAAGAACTGCGCTCCGGCTTCACACTCTCCACTGCAGGGAACTCTAAAGGGAAGAGAAGGCATGCGAGACTAAGAGTTACGATTTTTTATTATTCACCCATTTATTTGTGAATCATCTAATAGACTTTTATAGTTACTAAACGAAACAACAACAAAGTGAATTGCTGAATATTGCATTGCCGCAATGTGTGTACGCACAGTAGAGGACATGATAAGTGGAACAATTAAGTGAATAAATGACTGCTTTATTTCAAAAGCCTTTTTAACACTTTGAGGTACAAACAACAATCCAGGAATTAAAGATGTTTAAAATGTACATATTGCGGTGAAGAGAAAAATACTATCTAGGAGGAATATTAGCCCCCTTCATGCAAATCTGAACAGGTTTGTAGAACAAGGATAGTTCTTAGTAGTTTTTAAAGGCAGCTGACTTAACATGATGCAATAAGAACTACGAACATAACTGAAAAATTCCACTTCCTGATTGGATATGCTCAGCTAACCAGCATAGTAATCTTATATGAAAAGTCAAGCTGTCATTTTCTGGGATAGAAATTTGTCGGCACACATATTTTGCTATTATAACTCTAAGGATCTCATTTCCAATAAAAATTAAAATCATTGAAGTACATTAAGCTGTGATAATTAACATCCTATTCACCAATGGAAGAGGGGAAAAAAAAAAAAAAAAAACACGACCTCAGTCCCTGAATTGTCTCTCCTGTCCGCTGCTCCATTTATTTATTCTCTCAGATGAAGTTTTCCAGTCTGGAAGGCACATACCTACACTACTTCCCTGCTTCTGTGTGACACAAGGACTGCACACTGCCAGTGTTAAAGCTTTTCTTTACAGGTAATTGGTGTTTGGACCAATGTCATTACTAAATGTGTTTAATCAGTACGTTTTAGGAAGACTAGATGGATGGAAAAGAGGGAGACTGCTAAGCCTATGAAGTATTGAACAGTACCTTATGAAGTACTAAAGAGTTTTCATGCCTGCTAGTTTGCCGTAATGTCTCTATTATCCATGCAGCCCAGCCCCCTGGGATTCTTGAGCCACAAGTATTCCAGTAAGAAAAAAGTGGAGTTTCTAGAAAAATAAAAAAAAAAGGCTAGCTTCAATAAACTCACAAATTAATCTAGAGAGGTACTCAGCAAAGCGTTTGGAAAAAACAAACAAACAAACAAACAAAACCCCATACCTTTCTGCCCTTTCCTCTTCCACACTATATCATGAATATGGAGTCTTTCATAGGCAGTATATTTTGCTGTAATTTAAAGGAATATAACCATGCTTCAGTAAGAGTTAAAGCACTGCCAGAAGTCTAGACTTCCGAGCTTTGTAGTTCCGGCCCCATTTAAGAGGGAAAAATATCAGCCCACTTTCCAAGTGCATGCTTAATTGACATTTGAAGAATCAGTTCATTCGCTCATGTTCAATGGTATAGAATTATTATAAAAACACTTCAGGAAGCATTTGTTTAAGTCTTGAACTTGAGTTTGGGTCAATTCTTTGGTCAAATAAATATTTTACACTCATATGGCTTCTTTGCTTATACATCACAGACAAACCTGAACATTCATTTATCTGAGAGCATCTTGATATGACAAAGGATAGAATACAAGTTTACCAACATAATTTAACTACATAAAATACAGGAGCTTCCCAAATTTAAGAGGCAATATTAATGCATCTACCCTGACTTTCAAGCTCTTGCAAGTAATCTTTTTATCTGTGTTCAAATTCTTGGGCTTAAGATAAGGGTACTTTTGATACTTTGCTTCAGCGGTAAGCAATTTTCACTATTAACTATGCAACAGTCCACTTAAATCAGGCTTTCATCCAGTTTCAGCTTCCAGGCACTTCCTTTATTTGTTCTTCTAAGTAGGCCTATGTATTTCCTTTTGTAAAGAGAGATTTTTATGTAGGTGGAGGATTCAAAATAGTGAAAGAACACTAAAAAAAAAAAAAGAAAAAAAAGAAAAATAGCAATTCATTGCTGTTTGCAATTTACGTGCTCTTCATTGTAGTCAACCTTTGCAGATTTAAATATGAACTAAAACACTATTAATTTTTTATTTTCCCCCTAAAGACAAGAGCCATTATTAAGTAATTCTGTATTTGTTTATTGCGATTTGCCTAGAGTATTTTCATGATGACTGGATAACCAGAAACAGCAGAATGCCTAATGGAGCCATGTAGATTTATCATATTTGCATGGGTCAGTACTAGATCAACCTGTTCTATTAAAAGAACCAATTTCTACTTTGCAAAGGCAAATTTTTTTTAAAATTTTTGCTACCTAAAAAAAAAAAAAAAAAAAAAAAAGTTTTGTAAAATGAAAAAAGAGCAGAAATTTAGGATGTTGTCAGTGATGGATAAATGTGCTTGGAAAAATTTAAGGACATCTGTATATTTGCATCCTCAAAATTACTGCTGCAGGGTCCCCACAAGAGCATAAGCATAATCCTTGTGTAGGCAGTAGAAGACTTGAAGATATAGGGTACTCATACAAAAGGCACTAAGGGTATAAAAAGAAGTCACAACTGACCACTAAGTGAATGCATACTTGAAAGCTGTGTAGATGCAAATTTGGGACGTAACAAGAAACAGGTACCCAGAATACATAAGACAAGCTGCACAAAACAGGAGCAAACGAAGACTATAAAGAGTGGAGTTGCTCCAGAACTCCCTTCTGACCCTTAAGGATGGCATGCTTTATTACTACTCATCTTCATCAAGACCACCTTCATCTCCCATAGAAAGAGAGCACCACTTTTTGATTTCTTATTACATTGCTACTGCAACTCCACAATTATATAGAAAGCATTGTTTTTTACAACATGAGTTAAGTAGATCTGAACTTTAAAGAACTGTATGTCTGCAAATGGGTGTTTTCTGTTTCAATATTATTACAAGACGAAGTGATTAATACTGTCAGACTAACTTTGGATGCAATACCTTTTGGAATGAATGGTTCAATTCTACTTAATGCTTGCATTGCAGAAGATTTTTTGCGGGTTTTTTTTGGAGGGGGGTTAGGGTTTTTTTTGCAGATGACATCATCTACTTCTACCTTGATAGAGCTGTCATATGAAATGAAAGCAGAGTGAATAAAAGATATCTCTGAATGCTTGCGGGCCACCATTTAATGAGGAATTGTAAGGGATGACAGCTTCTCCTCTCTAGCAGTACCTTCTAAAAAGGGTCAGTAACCATCAACTAAAGGCTTTCAAAAACGCTAAATAAATCTTAGAAAATACATATTCGCTTACTATGCTTCATAGGACTTTTGTACCACTGAAAAGATAAAAGTAAATATGTGGTAATAATGTATTTTTTTCTAGAAGATTGGAAATGAATTATTTATGTTCAATAGTTTATGCAGTAATAATTTCTAGCTACTGCCTGTAGGAATCTTCCTTTTTGTTATTTGCTAAAATCTTAGTTCAGCACATCCCTCTGTACCTTGGTACAGTAACCAAAGAAAAGTTTCCCATCAAGAATGAATTCCTAGTGAGTTTAATTTGCTGATCCCTTCTGATGCTTACATGTTAGAAATTGTTAATAATGAAGCAGCATAATCATGCCTGCAGGCAGGTCTTCCTATCCACAGGCTTCCTGCTTACATGGCCATCCCTTCCCAAGCAAAGGAAAATTTAAGAAATCAAAGGTTTTTATGCACACTGTATCTCACAGTCATCTAGGGAAATAGTGGGTAGGCCATTACTGCTTAATCTTCAAATCTGTATAAATCCTAAGACAGAATTCAGCTGAATTCCTACATTTCAAGTTTTATTGCCATAGCTTTCTGAGTACTCTCTATTCATTTCCTCTTGCTACCATTTTATACTGTAAGGGCAAAAATTCTCAACTATTAAAACAGTTTTGTACCACATGGATATGATAATGTAGTCTTCAATTGCTGCTTACTGAGGAGAGACATTAACACTGGGTTGCTACATCATGAATTGACGTCCAGAAAAATAAACGTTCATCAGATTGTTATCACAGCTTCCTCCATTTTTAAAGGAGACACCTGTAGTCCAGGAAAATAACTTTTCAGTTACTTTAGTTCACAATCAAAAAACATATCAGAAGCCAGTAGCTTTAATACAAATTTTGCCACATACAGTTTAAATCACAGAAGAGCTATATACTAGGTCAAAGAAAACTTATTTTTTCCACGCTCCTACATGCATTTGTTTCCCTGCCATATTTAGGCTCAACATATATTAACCCACTATTCTTCAGGCTGCCTCCACCAAACTGTTTCAGTGTTGGACAGAGATTGAACTTGATAGCTCCCAAAAGGAAAACCGTAGCTTTATCTGCAGAGAGGTAAATCCTGAATAGTTTTTCTTGCTGCCTGATCTGTCATTGCAGGGTAGCAGAACGAACACATTCCGTTTTTCTTGAAATCTTTAAAAGTTTAATATTAACATATCAAGAAGGTTTAATGTTATCCAGCCTGGGAAATAACTTTAGAATTGGAAGTGACAGCTTTTCCTTTTGAAAATCGTAAAAATATTTCCATTTATTACTGAAAATTGTGTGAAAATAATGTCTCTGAGATCACATTACAAAGTTCAGTCTAGCAATCATCATAGTGCAACCTTAAATAATCTGAATGATGTTAATATTTCTTGTTTCATTCTATTTACTAGATTTTAAGTATGTATTGTAAACACGATATTATATCAGAACTATCCTAAACACAGCAATCACATACCATATTGATTTGTAGAAGACTAATCATCTAATTCATAAGAGAGTAATTCATAACTGATACTTAAAAGCTTCTTTGGATTCTCAAGTAAACCAGTTCCAGCTCCAGCTCCTTGCCATTATATTCAACATCTTCCTTTGCTGTTGATCTCTTGTTCTTTTTTGACAAAAAAAAAGAGAATAAATATAAAAATCTAAGAACAAAATAAAGCAAATATTATTCACAACACTATACTCTACATTAGGAATATTACTTTGGCACTACATGGCTATGCCATGTTTACAGCTCCTACACAGCACTTCCTGGAACTGTGAACAGTATACAATCCAATTATTTTCTGTAGGCTTCATCAGCAAGGTCTGAAAGGGACTGAAGAGGAAGTGAAAGCCACCATATCAGCACTATGCTATGCTTATCTCTAAATGTTTCCTTTCATACAAGGAAAATGATGAACTTCAGTCCAGGTGGCAGAAATCTGAGCACACATTTATGAATCCGTCCCTGACTGGTATTTTCCTAAATCTGCTAAATTTTAAGTTAGCAAAATACATTAGAAAAAATAAGTTAGCAAAAAAGACATTGAAGTCTTCTGAATGTCGCAACAAACATCATGTAAGTTCTGCAGGATGCTCAATAATATGAAATTAACTCAAAAGCTCATTTGCTTATCTGAAAGCAATTAAGCAAATGAGAGACCAAGTTTGATAGCAAGAACAGCTAATTTTTATCTGGCAATTTTTCCTCCCACCTTCTCCCCATTAATCTTTAACATAGAGTAAGGCAAGAATTTTTACTCCTATTATTGGAAAAGAAAACAAAAACACCTCTAACAAGTCTCTAACACTTGGGAGGACCTTTCACTGCCCCATCTTGGAAAACTGGAAAAGCATAAATCTGACCCCTCTCAGATGACCCCTGTGTCAATAAAACCCAGATGCACTGTATAAGAGACTGGTGGAATACTGCAGTTAGTCAGTCAGGGAAGCTCTCAGAAACCCTGTAGCACTGTGTGTGGAAGAACTGCTTGAAAAGGGGAAATTTAGAGAAAAACTAGGGCCTAACAGCGGTTTTGGCATTACAGAAGCTTGCTTGGGGTCATAACACAGTTGCCACTTCCAGGATGGTTGGTAGGCCTGGACTCTGCTCCTCCACAGTTCCCTAGGCAGCACAATCTGCCCTCCCCGCAGCTGCAGAGAGGAGTAACAGAGGGTGGAGCGGAGTGAAGGCACCGCGGCCAAACTCTGTTGCGCTCCCTGTGCTGGGCCGCTGATCAGCCGCACAGTAGCTGCCCAAGGGGAGATATAGGATAACATGTCCGGTGCTGAGCCAGCAAGGGTGGCAAATCACTCCTTTCAGATGAACTTTGCTTGAACTTTGTTCATTGTAAGCTCATTATAATGTCAAAACACACCTCCATCCCAAAAGTTACCTGCCTCCAAGGTACGATCACTCCTCACTGAACGTGCACTCTGGAATTTCCATTGGCTGTACCTTTAAATGAAAGCGAGAAACCTTTTCACTAATCAATAGCAATATTAAGTATGACTATAGTCACTCAAGCTCCACCTGAATGTAAAGTATAAAAGGTGAACTAAGGAGGAAAAGAGGAGAGGAAGGAAGACTCCATCATAAACTTTGGATTAGTCAAGGGGCTTATCCCCCTTTCCTCCCCTCCAGTTGGGACGCCGTCTGAGGAGACTCGAGACTAAGAGCCCTCTCCCATCTTCTGGGGTGAGCGATGATTGCACATTTCTACATCAGAGCTGGCTAAAAACCCCATGCTGTAGTAGAGAATTTCCTGTACTAACATCCAAAACCTGCTTTGTAAATGTTGCATTTGAATAAATCATGCTGTTTGTGAACTCGACTACTTTTTTGAGGGGGCGATTGGACCTACAGCTGGCAGACCGTTCATGAATCTGACACTGACAGAGTCGAACTTATAGTTGATCACACTATTTGGGAACTCGATTCGCTCCTAGGAAGGCGATCGGACCTATAGTCGGCAGACTGTTCGTGAATCCGATATTGTCAGAGTCAGGCATATAGCTAACACCATCTTTGATATCTCCTTCCCCGCCCACAGATTTCAAGCTGCAACACTGTGTAGTTTAGAGAACATACCTGATCCATTATATAATGAGAAAAAATGTAAAACCCTGTTTGAGCTCTCCCCTTGCCATCAAGAAAACCTCCAAGACATGAAACACGAATTATTTGTAGGTGTGCTCTTTTGTCTTTTCGGGCTGGCCAGTTAAAAAATGCATTCTCATTTTATTTGTGATTACAGACATCATAAATTTAGAGCAGTCAGCAGTGATAAGTTAACTAAGAGACAACTAATTAAAAGTAAATGAGTGATCTCACACATTTCTTACCCCAAATTATATCTATTTCCTAAAGTTCTTTTTTAAAGTTTCAGAAAATATAGAGCTATAGTTAAATATAACTACAGCTAAACTACAGAAGTATGCACCTTTACAGTAAGTGTATAATGAATGAAGGAAAAGGGAAAAAAAAACACTTTCTCTCCTCAGTATCAGCATTGCAGTTCATTAAGTTACTTTGGTAATCACACTTCTCAATTGCTTATCACATATGTATCAGTAGCAGATAAAGAAAACTCCAAGCACCCCACAAGTTTAAAGTGCTCAAGCAATACTTCATAAAAAATTTTCAGTTCAGGACAGCACAACACATCCAATTTAATTCCAGCCATCCTGAATGTCCACTGAGGGCAAGAGCTGATGCTCAGCAGTTCTACCTAAGACACAAACTTTATTTGCTTTTTAGTGTGTTTGTGTTTCAGTGCATGTGAGCAAGCTTTTGGTGCAAGACTTCACAGATGCAGGTAGGCAAAGTATGTGTTACTGAAATATGAATACTATTTTCACCAACTTTGTAGGAAGCTGCATACTGCTGAATTGCAAGCTGATCCCTTTCAGTATTGCATATTATCAGAACAAACATTGTAAATTTAGGATCAAGTGTTAAAACAGAAGGCTGTTTAAACGTGTTCATTTCTATAGGGCATGACCCATGGTAGATTCAATAGAACAATTGACAAGTACCTTATTTCCTTCTGTGACATTACAGTTCAGAGGTATTGCTTAGAATGCCTTGCAGGTTTAATTTAATTACTATAGCAGTGACCTTTTTATACTAATAACAAATAATTCTTTGTCCCTCTAGACTCGATTTTTTATTACATTTTCTGCCCACAGCTTAAAGTACATTGATTTCCAATTACCAGTTTATAAAACTGCGAAGTCATCTTTGTTGCATGACTTTACTCCCTCCTCAATTCTGCAGCAGTTTTTAAAGTATACAGGTCAAAAAAGGTAACAGCATTAATTAAAAGTTATATAAGGAAACAAATAAATCCAAGAAGAAGCATAAACATTGCCAATTCTTTCAAGCAGCACAGCAAAGTCAGTGCATGTCTTACCCATTATCTAAAGATGCTGTTTCTTACTGTAAGAAAACAAAAGAGTGATAAGATTGGTTAAAAATAAGTTTAGCTACAGAAAATTGCAATTAAAAAAAAAAAAAAAAAAGGCATTAGTATTGTTGTATACCAGAGAAGAAGATTATAGGATAATGGAATAAGCATTTTTGCTGCCCTCAAGTACAATACTCTAATACTACAACCTTGTGTAAGTTTATAGTTATTTCCCAGCAAATGTTTTTTTCTCTAGCCTAACTTTGATGTTCCAGCAACCATACTTGGAATTTGGAGAAGACTATTCTGTAACTTTTTCTTTGGATTCATTGGTCTAATCATCAGCTATAACTATCATTCAGTCAAAGAACAGACCCTTTTTTGATTGTGTGTGTCTCATCCATTGACTTTTTCGTAACGGGATCCCTAATGCTTCTTGAACATTCATTGGCATACTCGCAGAACGACAGCCTCTTCTTTCTCTGTCATTCTACCATATTTGACTGATCTCAAGGTCTAAACACTATTACTACCTACTTGGGTGTTTTTGACTCAGTGCTACACTGAGTCAATACTCTGTCTCCGATTGTTCTTTATAGGAAGTCCTGCACTCAATCACTCAATGGTATTCTGCATTACTAAAGAATTCAGTCATAAATATGTAACAAATGTCTTTTCTTTGTGAGTTAAGGAAAAAGGAGCAAATTAATTTTAAGCATAAACCAAACAACTATTACAGCAAAACAATCCATTTAACCCATTTTATCCAATTGACAATTATATGTGCTGATGAATAAAGCATGATCAAACAGCTTACAGGTCAAATCTTTCATTAGCAGAAAATGCAGGATTGACAGGACTCTGAGGTTATTGGGTCTTTTTAAAGAAAGATCTTGAATAGTATGGTTAAGTTACAAATATGAACACAGTCTTATCTTACACTTTCTTATCTCTTCCTTCCCAAGTCTCCCAGATTTCTCTCCTGTTTTCTGCAACCCTATCTTAAGCATTCAGATAGACAGTTATTTACCACACCAAGACCAAACTTTTCTTCTCAGACAGAAAGCATTTCATTAAATTCTGTGGATCAAGCTATAAGAAAGTCTATATAAGAAAGGCTTGTGCTTGCACACTGCTTGGCACAACCAATCTCCATTCTTTGTTTTATAATTGTCATCAAGAACATAAGACACAAAGGTCAACCGGCATGCCTATAGAACCATCTGCAGAGCCAGCTGTACAGCATGGAGGGCAGGGATCTGCTCAGTAGTGAGGCCACCACCATGTGATGTCATGTGAACCACCTGAAAGCCTCAGACAACAGCAGCAGACAGACTGTACACTTTTCCATTCACTTCTCCTACATGTAAGGGTATGTAAGGTAAATGTAAGCCTACATTTACCCTCTCCATTTGAGGCATGCAATCCCTGTTCACAGCTCCAATATGTTCATCTGTGACTAATAATATGATGGATCATGCTTTTACTGCAACACTGCTGTGATGTTTAATTCATACATCTTGCTGGCTCAGTGAGCTTTCCGTAAGCTCCTAAAGTACTACTGAAAGTAATGAATCTGCACAATATATGTCAGCAACATGCTAAGATAAGCTTTCTCTCCCAAATGGCTACACATCTGACCAAAACATGATGATCTAGCTTACCTTTGATATTCTGGAAAAGAACAAGTTAAAAAAAAACTCACAATGTTGCTAATGACATGGTTATTTATGACCTAACCCATCTTGAGACTTGAAAGCTGCTGGTAAAACTGCAATAGAAGCTTAATCACCTGCTTTTTTTATTTCACTTGCTGTCTCAACTCCATCATTGCGGAAGTCTTTTGTCCTTGGGCATGGCATTTCAGCACTAATCTTCAAAGAGATCAATAAATACAATGTTTGAAAAATTATGTATATGTATTAGCCACAAAACCTATACAAATACCAATTTAGTTACTGAATTCATTCAGTAATTAATTCGGTTCAGGGAACTGAATTCCCCTGGTGGTTCTACTAATCATAATATCTTTACTTACTCTTAGCTCTAAATGCTTGCATGCTGTCACAACTTAAAACACAGCTGCTACCATGCAGTCTTAAACTGTTAGCGAGGCAAGTTTTTATGTAGTTAGTACGAAGCAGTGGGACATCACCACTTTGCACATGTTGAGTATTCTTCTAGCCCACAAACAAAATCCCATAGCCCACTTCAGCCCTCGAGTTCACAGAAACACATAAGACTGTCTGCCCAGAGCAGCTCAGATAGGGAAGCCCTTTCATTGGTGATCATCCCCGTGTATTTTTACAAGTTTAGGACAGACCTAAGTGCAAGTCACTGCCATTTGTAATGTAGGACTCTCACATTAAAAAAAAAACAAAACAAAATAAAAACAAAACAAACAAACACAAAGACCTACAAGCTTTTAGGAGAAAGAATCAGGAACTACAAAAAGACTTCAGTCGGAAGGCATAATGCCCAAATAGTAAGACATTTTCATGTGGATAAGTGCTGTGCTAACGTACACAAAGGCACAGATCCACTTGCACTACCTTCTGCAGATCACATTACCCTCTCAGTCTACGATGAAATGAGTTATTTGCATTAGTGTCAAATTAGCAACACAGTTATCACTCCTAATTGTCATAAAAATGGGAACATTTTAAGTTCTCCTAAAAAGGGAAGTTTAGAAATTTATCAAATCACAACATGAAGCATATATATATAAATAAAAACAAAACATGCATTTCGTCTGGGTTTTAATGATGTTGAAGATTTATGTAATATTATGATCTCTGGTTATAGAACATCAAAGAAAGCAGAAGAAACAGGAAAATATCTGGTTATATTAGAAACCCCTACACAAATGACTTGCAACACTGAATCACCTTAATCACTACAGTCTTGGGTTTGCAACAACCACTTATGCGGAAAAGCAAGAATGCAGGTAAGTTCTTAGAAAGTAATAAACACCTGCAAACAAAATGTCTCTGATCTCAGATGACAGCAAGAGGATAATAGTTTATTTATGGAACATTACTAAACTACAGTTCCCGATCATTTTAAAAATACCAACCTAGTGTGAACTTCTACCATCAAAAATAGTTGACCTGTTCTATCTCCAGGTCTTTTCACACTGGTTTCTCTCTCCTTTTCCATCTTGTGACAGCATTTCTGAGACAAGTTGATAAGCCAGTTTACAAATAAAGCTGTTGGAGGATAAGTTATTCTTAAGGTGTCCTGCTTCCTCCAACTGGTTGAAATAATCATTTAGTTGCATAGGCATAGAGAAGAGGCAGTGAAGAGGGCAGAAATGAAAAGAGTTACTGCTTTCTATTGTAGCATCGACTCAAATTGGTTGTGAAGTTACTGTAAATCATAACAAAGCATGTGCCTCTACATATGCCCAGACCCAGTCACAACAGTAATGGAAAAGAGTTCTATTGCTTCACTCCTTGGTAAGGCTCAGCAGTCAGGAAGACCTATGGATGAGGGACTGACCTGCTTGAGGAGAGTTTTTCTTACTGTTTAATTTAGTTACAACACATTCATGATGTAATGCTTTAAAGCAGCCTTCTAAAGACTAAAGACAAATTCTGATTTAAGGTGTTACACTGGCAAGGAAGTTATCTGAGGACTATATCAATTATTAGCAGCCACTCTGGCATATACAAGGACATATCTGTACTTAGCACCTTTGGTTTAGTGATTAACTAATTTAGAAGACAACAGAATAACTTACACTTTGAAACCCAATCTCCACTCAGTATTCACTGGCAGACAGTTTTGAAACATAATCCATTATCTCAGCTAATAAATGCATGATTTCTAAGCCATGTATTAGCAACTAGGAAAGTGCAAACACTCAAAGCGTTAGTCTGTTTTGAATATCTTTTTGTAGTTTTTTGTAGTTTTAGTTACCGCTCAAGACACCTAGAATATAATTTCATCCTCAAGAATTAATTTTACCTATAAAAGTATTAAAGTATATTCATGTATTACAAATAACATAACTCACATGGAAGCCAGAGGAGTCATAGTGTTGAAAGCTGGACACAATCTTGTAAAGAGCACATGAACATTACAAGTTAAATGACAACAAGCACATTCACTGACTAAGGAAGTGAACAAGCTCAAGTTTATCAATGTAGTTGTGATAAAATAGCTGAGAAGGCTACAACCTACAGCTCTCCAGCCCTCCTCCCTCTCATGTGGATCAGGCAATAAATCAGTATGTCTCTCCTGCATCCCCTTCCACAACTCAGGGCCTTATTTCTCACACCAAAACTTCAGCAAATGTCACACCAGCAGCTCCTGGAACACTTGAGCAGAAAAGCAGGACAGGCAACTTTAGGGGAAGGGTAACTTCTGGAACCATTCAATTTTCATCTCTCTCTCAGGAAAAGAGAGTACTTGAGAAAAGTTATTTTAGTTTTCTGAGCTTCTTTCTCACTCTCTCTTCAGGCAGTTTTGTTTTTCGCACAAATACAAAGCAGTAGCTCACTCTTCCTGTGACTTTGTGCAGCATTTCTTTACGTACAAAAATTAATCTTCTGAAGAAGAAAAAATCCTAAACTAACAAAACCAACCATAACAACTGCCAACAAGTCATTACATCAGGCTACCACAGGACTAAAGTCTGGGGAAAAAAAATGACTGATTATCTCCCTTTTCTATCAATTTCTATGAGTTAAAATAACAAGATATTTTACTGTATCTTGTTATTGTTACGGAAGGTTTTAAGAGGGTTGGAGGATTTCCTTTTAATAGAGTACAGCAATATCAATCATATAATAAGAAATATATTTCAGAAATACCTACAGTTTTCCAGTTTATTGCATAGTATTTAAATCATTGCAAAATTCTTTCTAAAGAATGCTTTATCCACTTATACTTTTTCTAGTTCTTCAGCTTATTGACTTATTCTCTCAGCACGACAAAATTCAATCTTATACTCAGGAATTGAAAGAACTATATCTCATCTCTCCTTTTTTTTTAGGCAGAAGACAAGAGGTAGAAAAAAACCACAACCTTCTCCCATTTACATCAACAATACAGTCAGGAGTTAACAAGGTTCTTCTTTCACCCTACAAAAGGTGAAGCTGTGGGAGGTTACATGCCCACTACAGAGTCATTAAGCATTTCTTGGGACTGGGAATTTTTTAGTGAAGAAAACTATTTTTCTTAAACAAAGTATTTTACTTAACAGGAATCAATTGTTACAGAGAGTTAACTATGTGAGAGCCTCAAAATTATATTCATATAGCTTGGTTATACACTATTAATATTTTCATATATTATATGTAATTATTTACAGAACATATTTTAATATAAGGCTATATGAATACTCCAAAGTTGCCACAGTATAATGTAGATATATCAAAACTAGCTTTAAGTAATCTGACAAGGTTACTTGTACAAACTCTGTGCAACGGTATTAGGCTCAATGTTAACTAATTTGCTCTGCTGCAAGAGCTAACTTTGGAAACAACCTACAGGTAAACCTGTAAAGAGTTATCAGTTTAAAACATGTAATACAATGCAAATGTTTCCTAATCATATATATCCCCAAAGTTGGGTTATTTTAATTTTTAAAATTACTTTGAAAAATGAGACT
This sequence comes from Nothocercus julius, assembly GCA_013398735.1. Lineage (NCBI taxonomy): Eukaryota > Metazoa > Chordata > Aves > Tinamiformes > Tinamidae > Nothocercus > Nothocercus julius. Next base: position 13,861 of record VZSV01000383.1, read on the forward strand.
TTTTTTTAGATCAAGAAATTTCACAAAAATCAAAGTACCTGAATATTTTTCAGTAGATTGATTTTCTGTGAGACAAGGTGACAAGACTTATAAATTATTCACAGATGTAAACAAACAATGTGCACTGGCTTTAAAAGGAATTGTATGTGCCATAAACATCTAAAACCAAAGCATCTCAATTTCTGAAGTAAAGATCTAATATACATGATTTTAGATATTGAGTCTGCTGATATAACTGAGAACATTCTAAAAATCATCCTTAAACTCTACAATCGAAAGTTACCTATATTACGGCCACTAAGATAAAAAATGAAGTGCTTTACTGTAAATAGTTCTAAAACAGGTATATAAGCCTGCATTTCCTTCTTTAAAATGGTTTTAATTGAAGTTTAATTGAAGTCCTTCTTTAAAATGGTTTTAATTGAATTTAATTCACTTTGCATTTCTCTTTAAGTTAATATCAAGTGATTTTCTTTAAAACAAACATCTGCTTCAAAATATTTTTTTTCCATTTTCCAATTGTAACGTGAGTACGATAGACCTGAAAACTGATGTTGTATCATTTCAACTTCAAGCAAATTATGAAACTAATTACAAACTTTTCATAAAGGAAAAAAGACAAATACTTTTTTTCTTTAAAGAATTGTTCCAATTGTTCCTAAGGGATTTGTCATCCCTGTGGTAAAATAATGTGCTAAATTATATTCAAGCATACTGGTTTTAAGCATAGGATAAAAGGATAAAAGTAAATATTGGAAAAGCTATATACAGTGCGCTGGACAGATACATACATCTAATGAAGCTTCAACATAACGTTCTTTTGCTGAAAAGGCGCAATATGCTGGCAGGTTTTCTGGGGACAACATCCAACATCTTATGGAACCATCTACTGTTTTTCATACCTATTCTAAAGGAAAAAAAAATAAGCTGACAAAATAAGTGCAAAAGTAACAGTTCTTCTTGGAGAAGCAGAAAACTGCACAAAATATTTTGAAGGATAATTATTTTTAACCATCAGGAAGCTTGATCCTAAAATTAGTTTTTGATTTAAGGACAGTCAGTAGAGCATTAATAGGCTATAGAGACAAAGAATGATCTGCTGTGAATTAGCTCATCGCAAGATCACACTCATTTTTTAATTACAGTAAAAGACAGTTTACAATATATGAGAGGTTTTCCTAATATTAATTCTTTATAGAAGTAATTGCTCTAGCTTCTGGAAAGAGCATCTTACGGAAGACCTAGAGAAACATCGCTATTGTAGAGGTCAAGAAAAGGCTTATAAGACCATTGGAGTTGTGTTAACATATAGCTAAAACTGAAAATGTTTGAAACTTGAATTTGGGTTTGAATATCAGCCCAAATTCTCATGAGTTCTTTGAAACAGAATATTCCTGCAAGACAAACTACTCTTTTTTCCTTCTTTCACTCATTCCTGTATCTTCTTCTGCCTATTTAACTGAAGTCCATGCAAAAACAAATCCAGAACAACAGAAAATCCCACGTAACATACTTACTCCCAGTAAGCATATTAAGAGATTCTCTCAAAGCTTATCATCACCTAACTCCATTGGAAAACTAGAAGACATCAGAAATACAGTTCAAAAATCAAAACATCAAAGTGTGAATGACTGAAACATTCAAATCACCTATTTCCTCGTTTCTCTCTAATTTATGGACCAAGCTCATTCCCAGGTCATGGTTAACTTAATAGACCAACTACAGAAGTCATTGCTCCAGTCTGATGAGTTTTGAACACCAAAAAATATGTATACTTTTAGCATTACACCCTGTGGTGGCTGATCCATTGCAACACTATTAAACTGATATAAAATCTATATAAATTGCATAGGAATTGTAAATCTTAACTTTTTTAAGGTACATTTTAACCCTCAGAATGTTATCAAAATCTGTGTGGGCTTTGATGTGACTCTTACAGGAAATAAAGGAACAAGTCACTAAATATTCTGTCTGTAAATACAAAAAGCAATTGTTTTAATAAGTCAGTACACTTAACTTTTGTGTAAATTAAACCATAAATAATCTTGCCCCTTTGAATTATTTTGTCCTAATCAACCTCCAAAGTTGTAAGCATCTGGTTTCTTAAAATATTAATTCCACTTAAAGAAATACTGCCTCATTTGGTAGCCTATTTTGGGCAGCTTGCCCAAAACAGGCCTGCAATGATATTAACTGGTCAATACTGTGAAACACGTGTTTGAAACAGCGTGAGAGTATCTTGCAGACTTCCCTGAAGTTTTACTAAAGGCAAGCTTTAAATAGAACTTTAAAAGGCACCTTATTCTATATTTAGTATACTTTATTAGAGGTGGCCAAGCCTCCATTCTAATATTTATCATTTGTTACTGAACAAACAAGACAGTCTGATCCACACAAATTGTCTTAAAATCACAATAATATTGATTACAAAGAATAACTTATTCACTGTTTTGTCATGTTATTAATTTTCAAAGAGATTCATCATACATACAATTAAAAACATACGCCACTGCCATGATACCCAGTCTTCCTTTCCTACCTTTCTTAGCTCCTTCTCTCTCTTCTTCTGACTGAAGATACCCAAAAAAAACAGAGTACAAGTTCATCTCAAGGCTTTCAGCACTAAAGTATGCGGACGTTACATTCATCTAAATAGGAACTTATTCAGATCTTTCAGTCATCCAAAATGCATTAGTGAACCACAGAGAGTCACAAAGCATCTAGCAGAAAACCCTGTCTGAGGATATGTTGTTACCAGCACTGACAAGTGCCAACAAGCTGCACTTATCATAAAAAGGGATCGCTCATATTCAAGAGAGTAATTTCTTGATTGTTTGGCAGGAAGGTTTTTGAGGGTTTTTCCTCTGCAAGGAAAATCTTCACAAGAAAGCTTAGCTACATGCAATACTGTTAACTTTTCAGGCTAGTTCTGGTCTTGAAAATTCCTAATACACCTTATCTATTTTATGAAACTCATAAAGTTTGTGTTTCATTACACCAGAATTTCCCAATAATTAACTTGAAAAGAGGACTTGCCATTTTTTTTTTAAGAATAGAATAAAGAGAAATAAATAGGAATAAGCCAGCTCATATCTTATATCTGCTTTTCTCTTATCACAGGTCGTAGTCACAGATACAACAGATATTATGCTAAAAATTAGCTAATGAAGATTATATTTTGCTTAAACTTGACTTCACATTAATATACGCATTCACTAAGAATCAGTCGTCGTGAACTGTGTGAAGTCAGCCAGCTAAACGTTGAAGTTCTAGTACCTTTGAAAATCTCTTCATTCATATTCTTGCTAGCTATGAAAATGAAGGGAGTTTTGACTTTTTATACAGTATTGCACTACACAGTAGTTGCTTGATAGTTACTTGCTGTTGTTGTGTTTTTCATCATTCATATTTGGTCCCAGGAGCTAGGATATTCACATCGATGAAGAAATCACTGTAGCAGCCTGCAGACAGCACAAGAAAGAAACCAGTGGAGGTACTTCTTCCAGGGCCAGACAATCTGTGGCCTTACACCTCCGCCCTCAACATTGTAGCTGTTTCTACATTGAATTTTGCGATTTCTTTCAGCCTACCCTGTGTTAGCTACTACAAGTAAAGTGAAGCTGTCTACATGACAGGGGAAGTTAAATAAAGAGAAGGGGGAGAATGCCAAAAGACAGCAGTGAATTTTTAGTTTATTCTGAAAATTGCTCCCATTGGTTCTGGCAACCAAACCTCATGTATTGCATAAGAATTAATGTTTCAAAAGCGGAAATGAAAGCGGTCATATAATGTTTGGTTAAGGAGTCAACATTTTTGACTACAACTCAAGTAATTTTATTGATATCTCTTTCCACAATAATGTTTTTAAGATCTTACATGATTACAGATCATTAAGTAATCAAAGATGTTACATGTTTAAACAATTTGATCAAATTGTTACAGTTAATTTCCATTTAACATTATTTTGAAGTTAACTTTTTTTTAATTTAATAACTTTCATTATACTTGGGTTCATTGAAGAACTCCATCATGTAACATTCCAAACAGCTTCTGCACCCAGACTCTTTACCTAAAGATCAAATATTTAATAGTTCTCAAATCTCCTTAATTCCTTTTCAGAACATCCATTGATTTCAAATTACATATGAAATGTCAAGAAATAAACACCACCACCCCCCCATGCAAAAAGACTCCTTTTCATAGAAGCATAGAATCATAGAATGCTTAAGGTTGGAAGGGACCTCTAGAGATCATCCAGTCCAGCCCCTCTCCACACATAGGGTCACCTACAGCATGTGGCTCAAGACTGCATCCAGGCGGGTTTTGAAGATGTCCACAGAAGGAGACTCCACAACCTCCCTGGGCAGCCTCTTCCAGGGCTCTGGCACCCTCACTGTCAAGACATTTTTCCTTAAGTTCCTGTGGAACTTTTGGTGCTTCAGTTTGTGGCCATTACCTCTAGTCCTATCAGTGGCCACCACTGAAAAGAGGCCAGCCCCATCCTCCTCACTGCCTCCCTTGAGGACCTTAGAGACACTAATCAGGTCACCTCTCAGCCCTCTCTTCTCCAGGCTGAACAGGCCCAGCTCTCTCAGCCTTTCATCATAGGGCAGATGTTCCAGGCCCCTGATCATCCTCGTTGCCCTGCGCTGGACTCCCTCCAGCAGCTAAACATCCCTCTTGTACTGGGGAGGGAGCCCAGAACTGGACACAGTACTCCAGGTGTGGTCTCACCAGGGCTGAGGAGAGGGGCAGGATCCCCTCCCTTGACCTGCTGCAGACGCTCTTCCTAATGCACCCCAGGAGCCCATTGGCCTTCTTGGCCACAAGGGCACTGCTGCCTCATGGTCAACTTGTCATCCACCGTGACGCCCAGGTCCCTCTCTGCAGCACTGCTCTCCAGAAGGTCAGTCCCCAGCATGTACTGGTGACTGGGGTTATTTTTCCCCATGTGCAGGACCTTGCACTTGTCTTTGTTGAATTTCCTAAGACTTCTCATTGCCCAGTTACCCAATCTGTCCAGGTCCCTTTGGATTGCAGCGCAGCCCTCTGGGCTATCAGCTACTCCTCCCAGTTTGGTATCATCAGCAAACTTGCTGGGGAAGCACTCCATCCCTTCATCCAGGCCGTTAATGAATAAATTGAACAGCACTGGGCTGAGGACTGACCCCTGGGGGACACCGCTAACCACAGGCCTCCAACTAGACTCCGCGCCACTGATCACCACCCTCTGAGCCCTGTCATCTAGCAAATTCCTAATCCACCTCACTGTCCACTCATCTATCCCACACTTGCGGAGCTTGCCCAGAAGGATGCTGTGAGGGACGGTGTCAAAAGCCTTGCTGAAGGCAAGGTACATGACATCCACCTCAGCAAGAGGGGCACACATCTCTTTGCCAAAAGACTGGCCAACCTGGTGAGGAGGGCTTTAAACTAAGTAAGAAGGGGGAAGGGGAGTATCACACAGACAGAGCAGTCAGTACCACGCAGCCAAATTCAGATGGCATCCAGCGTGAGCATGGTAGTGGGGAAGTGAGGGTAGGAGACGATTATAGAGGGTCCTCTTTCACTCCTCCCGGGAAACCTGCAGGCTCCCTTGCTTCCCTTAAGTGCCTGTACACCAATGCGCAAAGCCGCAAAGCATGGGGAATAAGCAGGATGAACTGGAGATCTGTGTGCGGTCCCAGGGCCATGATCTCATTGGAATCACAGAGACATGGTGGGATAGCTC
>VZSV01000383.1:20789-39354 GCA_013398735.1 Nothocercus julius
GAGATGCACCCCAGAGTGCTGCGGGAGCTGGCGGATGTCATAGCTAAGCCGCTCTCCATCATCTTTGAAAGGTCCTGGAGAACGGGGGAGCTGCCAGAGGACTGGAAGGAAGCCAATGTGACGCCAGTCTTCAAAAAAGGCAAGAGGGAGGACCCAGGCAACTACAGGTCAGTGAGCCTCACCTCCATCCCCGGAAAAGTGATGGAACAGCTCCTCCTGGCAGTTGTCTCCAGGCATGTGGAGGACAAGAAGGTGCTCAGGAGTAGTCAGCATGGATTCCCCAAGGGGAAATCATGCTTGACTAACCTGATGGCCTTCTATGACGGAATGACTAGCTGGATGGACGAGGAGAGAGTGGTGGATGTGATCTACCTTTTCTTTAGTTCACATTTGTTAATTATTTGTGTCATTAAACCCAAAATGCTAAAAGCCTCTACTTCAATGAGGCCATTTCCAGGTTTTGCTTAGTAACAGATCAATATAAATGAGAATCTTAGAGGGCAAGCAACTTACTTATAACTGCCTAATCTCCCAAAAAAATCCAGAACTTAAAAAATGAGTATTAAAACTCTGCAAATTGGAAAAGTATACACTAAGAGTCAAAATGCTACCTCAGAAGTCCATTACACAGAAAGATGAGCAAAAATACATATTACAAGACTTCATATGAAAACAACCTTTTTCATTAATGAGTTTCATGCTAATGCTATTTTTAAATGACTATTAAAACCATTTCCACAATGCATATTTAAGTTAATTTTATATAAAATGAATTGACTGTTAAAATTTTAGACTTCTTCTCTTGAGGTAAAATTGCTCAAACTGTATATTTTCATGAAGAAAATCAAAGTACTTCATCAGGATGGTAAAAGTTATAAAACTGCCTATATATTTGGATAGGGGGAAGTGATGCAGAAAGGCCTTAAAAGCATCATTTAAAAATTATTGACCCCCTCTCTAATACAGCACTGCAGAATTACAGGAGCAATGTTTCCTCACATAGCTGACATGTGCTAGTGCAAAAGCTTCAGTGGCAACCCTGCAAACAAAAAAATCTGCACTGCATAGCACGTGTTACATGTCTCCAGTCTTTTAACTACCAGAATACATAAAAGCAACAAAAACAACACAAATCCAAATGCTTCTTCACTATTCTTACCTTTATAGAATGCTACTTTTGCAATCATTGATGATTTACTCTTTTGCAGACGCAGGGAGTAAAGAGGAAAATCTGAATTTTGTGCCACTCTCACTACCTGTATTCCTTCGGATCAGAGACAAGTACTTGGTTCAGATATAGGTGTACACAGCTTGCATTCTACAACACTCCCACCTATTTTAGAAAATACCATTTCAAGGCTTAAACAATACTCTGTTTATCCAATTAGGGCACATTTCTGGAGGAAAAAGAATAGGGGATTTTTTTCTGACACTCTAGGCATTCTTACATGTCTCTGAGTGCTTAGTGAAGTGTTTCTGGTTATCCTTTGCCAAACATGCAATTACAGCTTTGTCAGCTCTTCACAAAGGGACTGAAATTACGATTTACATTAGAATGGATGATTTACACCTTTTAAGCAGGCAGTGGATTCTGTTCATATCAGAATTAATTAAATTAAAAATAAAGTTTAACACTTTTACAGAAACTATGTATGATTAAATTTCATGCACTGCTATCATAACTTCATGGAAGAGGTATTAGCTAGACCTTTATCTGACTACAGCTGCTGTGCCTTCTGAAATCATAAAAAAAAAAATCCCCTATACATAAATGTGTGTTTCTCTCACACATTATACAGCTGTAATGCTACATAGCTTATATAACTATGTCTCATTAGGTTTCTTTTATAAATCTTTTATTATTTATAAATGGTCACATAACGTGTGTTCACTTGTTCTTCAGAAATATTCCAGAATTTTCCCACCGAATTCCTGTTGGCTTACTCCTCTCCAAAGGACTCTTTTGGACACAGATATGAGACATCTACTTCCTGTAAAAAACTAACAAACAAAGAAACAAACAAAACTGTCTCTGCGCAAAAAATCTAATTCAGTATTGCTTTTATTGGCGATCTTATGTAACAAGATGTAAATGAATATAAGCTATTTTATAAGAATAAGAATTTATAAGAATTTTTATACTATGAAGTCACTTACCCAGAGTATAAATGTTATTTATAACAAATAGTCATAAAACCCCATTAATGTCCTGTTTGTAACTATTTCACTGTTTGTTTGTTTGTTTTTTTGTAGTTTCAGAGTGCATAACTGTGTTTAAAAAGCAAAAAACAGATTAGTACCCTGATTATTCAATCCATATGTAGTACAATACCAGAAAACACTTCAAAATACTGCATATATGACATACAAGATATAACTAAATGAATAGAGAATGTCAATATCTCTAGCTGCAGCTCTGTAACATTTTTAAAGAGTTATTTAAAAAAAATTAATTATTTTAAAAAATCACACTTCCAAATTAACATAGAGTGAAAAAATTGACATTTCAAAGATTTCAGCTTCACACTAATACATTTTTTAAAATAATAGCAAAAAATACAATGATCAGCCTTGTTTACACAAAAGGACTACAGAGTCTCACATCATGTTTCAAAGACAGAACAGAAATTGTATATATGAAAACAAGATGAGGGCCTGTGTAAATGAAAACTCCTACATGTATTCACTTGGAGACCACTGGACCTTTACTAAAGGCTACAACTAGCAGCACTCTTACTTAGCAGCACACAGACTTACTACAGAGGGAAAGAAATGAAAAATGACAGATATTTTTAGAACAAATCCAAGCATCTGTATTCACAGCAAAACAAACAAAAAAGAGTAAGTTTGTTGGGGTCCTGCATGTATGTCCCACACCTGAGGATTTAGCTGCCTGCACTGAAGCTAAACCTTCATAGTCATGCAGCTATGAGGTCTTGAGGGAGAGTTGTGTCTACGAAAGAGCTGTGAGAGCCCACGGCCTGATTCCACTTCATTCAGGCTCTGCTTTTCAGCTGGTGTATTGCTCTGGGCCTGTGCTATGATGTAGCTGTGCATTTGCTGATAATGTGCAAACACTTTGAACCAGATCTGAACCTGACCCGCTGCCTCTTTGCTATAGGCTTGTGTGGTGGTTGCTGGGCTGTTGGCCAACCACGATAAATGCCACCAGACTGCTCTGCTCTTTTTGTTTGGAACATGTGGGACTTTGTCAGTTAGGACAGAGCTGCTGCCTGCCTTGCTGTCACCCTTGGCTCCTGTCTTGCATTCCAGCATTGGACAGCAGGTCACTCTTACTGTTCCCTGTCAAGCAAAGAAGCAATCCTTCATCTGAAACTCTAACTTCTTGGAGGATGGAGAAGGATGATCTTCCCCAAGAAAGAATTGCCGCCCTTGAGTTTTTGTATTGGAATAAAAAAAGAATGATCTCTTTACATCCTTCCTTCAAGCCGCTCATCTACGATTTATCATTATTAACCCTAGGGATTAAGTCACGGCCCTGACCACACTAATAACCCTTAGTGGCCCAGACTTGTCTTACTTGGGATCTCCACTCGCACCCTCTCTTTTCCGTGGACCCAGAGGCAGGGGCTTCCTTTAATATCGGTTCTGGACATACAGCAGAAATGTCCGCCCCTAGCTTGCCTATAACCTCCCTAGTCTGGATACAGACTACAGCTGGATGTTCTGGCTTGACCTTGGGCCTGAGTGGTCACCACAGGCCTACCTGGTGATCTCTGAGTTGCATCGGACCCTGGTTTTCATTACTGGATCAGACCCTTACTTATGGCTTGCCTTGACAGCTTGAACTTGTACCTGCCTCATCACCACTGACTTGTTTGAGGACTTGGAAGCTGAACAAGGTCATCTTCAGGTCTATCCTGCCGGCTGTGTTATCACACTTACTGTCCCATCCCTTTGGGAGCTGTCTGCCCTTACTGCTACCTGACAAATTATGACCTAAAAGCCCTTAAGAGGACCTCTGTACAGAATTAACATAGAGCACAGAATCTTTTTTATGTCAGACTTTTCTTATTAAAGGTAAAACTAAAATAGATTTACCAGAACACTTGATGTCCTTTTTTTTTCTTTCTCCTCTTATGTAAAAACAGTATTCCATTGTGAATGCTTACACTCACACACTCAGAAAAGACAGAAATGTACATAGTAAGATCTTATATATCAGACACACATTGTCAACAAATATACTAGAACAGGCCTGTTAAGTAGTTAAATGGCAATTATTTACAGGATAATATTATCTTTACTGAGTATGGCAGAAGACCATTTGCACATTCCTGATGAGCCCTAAGTAGGTACTAAATAAAATGTTGTAATATTATCAAGAAGTCTGAAAAATGTCTTCTGCAAGTTCAGTTCTGACATATTTACTGATGAAGAATATTTTTCTGTGTATAAACCCATTATATACACTTCTAAGGTGTTATTCAAACTGTTTTTATAAACTCTGTGTCTTTCTTTGACAGTTCATCTTTTTCCTTCAAAACAGCTGTTCAACTGATAAAATATGAAGATTTGGAAGCATTCACACCAGTGAGCATCTTACTCTTCTGAAAGCACTGCTCAGACTAAGTGAAAAAGGTGCCACTGGATAACATCGAGAGTAATCTATAGAACTACCAGTTACCAATGCTTAGGAAAGGACTTGTCCCTTTATTCTTCAGTGTTCTGCTCTGTCCCCATGCTGCAGAAATGAGTAAAATGAATGTAAATGAATGTGCAAGTGCAGTGAGGAAATGTCTGGATTGGAGGGCAACATGCTGGAGGAAGTCTTGCTCTGCCCTTGAGAAGGCAGCAGGATGGGAAGTTCATCCCAAGTGCCCATCCACAAACTGCACAGCATAAGAAACAAGGAGGAGGAATTACAACTAGTTGAAGAGGTACAATCTTATTTCAATTACAGAGCTGTGCTTGGAATATCTGACTGCTGAAATGGATGGATACAGGCTCTTCTTGTAGTTACTCTTAAAGGAAGTGACAAGTCAGTCAAGAACGTATGGGTAAGAATGCGGTGACACACCAAAACAAGTGTAGGCATCTGCTATAGTCTGCTTGATCAAGAAAGGAAGTAGACAATGCCTCATGACTAAAGGAGCAAGTACTTATGAGGTATTTTAGCCACTCTGCTAGCTGCTGGAAAAGCAGTATGGCTGGGTGCAAGCAATGCAACGTGGCCTGTCCATGGAAGTCTTCTATGTGATACATCAGGACCTCATTGAAGCACCTCATATCTGCAGACTTTCTAATCATACTTGTATTTTCTCCAGTTAATAAATGCCATCTAAGCACAATAAAAGTAATTGCAGGATCACAGTACATTTACAAACAGGTTATATACACAGACAATGAAAGATTTTTATAACATATTTTTAAGTAGAATCATTTTAGTATTCTTTTTACTGTGAATCCAGTTAACGTAACAGCAAATGCTGCAGTTAAATTAACTAAAATCAAATAATCACATTAGTTTTATTTTGCTATAGATGTATATCATCAATTTTAGTTACTAAAAACTTATTTTTCCCTTTAAAGTTATTATCTTTAAAACACATAATTCACGAGAGCCGAGGAGACGGGGAGGATCACCTACATCAGCCCCCTGGCAACACTCTTCTTAATGCACCACATCTGCAGTGTGCTAAATTAAGTTTCACATAACCAAGCCTACTATAAATATACTTTGTCCACCAAAAATACTTTCTCGTTCTTCCTGTTCCAAAACATAACACTAAGACCTCTGCCTTTACATCAATACTAATGTCTACAAACAAATGTGAAAACAACACAGTGAATGTTATCCACTAGTCTACAAGCACTTTTTTTTGTGCAAGGAAGCAAAAAGCTCAGGAAATCTCCCATGACACAGGCAAGCTGATACTTCCCATGCTTTCCACCTTGAAAGCCTCTTAGATAAAGTGCATCTTTTAGTGTCCGGACCTTTCACATTCCTTACCACCTTCACTCTACAAGCTGCAAGTATTTCTCAGCTCTGCTCATACAGTTCCCAGTAATCTAACTGCTTGCCCTGGGGATGATTTAACCTGCACTTAAAGGCTAAATTTGGACGGCAAATTATTGTGAGAGCAAGAGAGTTGCTCCTGCACTATGAGTTTCTGAGAAAGTGCTTTTGCTAATTCTAAATTATTTCTTTTGGGATGGAAAAGCAAAACAAAACTTAAAGCACTTGAAGATAAACATTTTAATAAAAATGACTGGGCTCCAGATGGTCCACCATTAGAATAAACCAGACTTTTATTATGTGCATGTACTACCTACCATATAATTCAAGTTTTCATATGGAGTAGATGACGTTTTTGATGGTCTTTGGTTTTGTTACTTTTCAATACTACAATTTGTAAATTACAAAAGTAGTATTCACCGTACACATTCACTGCACATTTAGTATCTTTATTTATTTACACTCCATTCACTTCATGTAATTTCTTTCCATCTCTTAGTATTTTAAAATTGAAGTCTTAGTGTACTGTGAGATAATAGCTAAGTTCTTTATCATAGAAAAGCAATCTGAGACTCTCTGAGCATACTTTATGCATGTATTTTGTCTGCTTCCTTCAGCCTAGTTCAAATAAAGGATGTGCTTTGCCTAGATATTGGCAAGTTAGTAGGCTGCCTAAAATCAAAGCATGTCAGAGAGAATAAATTTCAGTCTTTTTTGAGGGAGAAACAAATTTTTATAAATCTAGTAAGATCATCCATTCTGTAGATATGCTGATTTTGAGACACTTAAGCCTTGTGCACAAAACAAATTCCTCCTCCCCCTGCAAAAACATTCTTCTGAGTCTAAGCCAAAGTATACTCTACTAAATTACTGAAATTATAGAAAAGTTTTAGCGGAGCATTGAAATGTAAAAATAATTGCAAGAGACAGCCTATAGCAAAAGACACTTGAGTGATCCTTCATGAACATAGATACAAAGAAATCAAGAGACCACTTAACAATTGCATACATGATTTTCCTGGATCTTTTTGCAGCTATTAATCATAAACTATCCATTCAGACTACGTAATTGATACACTGGCCAAAAAGCCTTATCATGCCACATTATTATGTTGTCTTTTCAAAAGAGATTAGGAGTATTGAGAGACAGTCCCTATACCAAAGGTGTAAAAGTAGAAACAGGTAAGGCAGCCAGACTGTGAAAGTAGGAACGGACATAAAAGGTGTAGGCCTATCCTCTAAGTTAAATGAGACCTGTCTCATGTAGATAACACTGAAACCTGAGCTGCCTGAGTTTTTTTGACTCTGCTTTATCCATTGTACCATGCTGTCTAAGAGGGGGGCTAACTACCCAGCCACCTAATATAAACACGATAGCTTTCATGACCAAATATTTGAAAATTTCAACACTAACACGTTAATAAGATCGTACTTACTGATGACTACCAATTATTTTGCAAATAGCAATTCTAGGTATCTCTTAAAATGCTTGGTATGTTTTGATCTGTCTAAAAAAGATTATGCCACAGACAGGATGGTGCCAAAAATAAACATACACAATAACAGAAGAGTGTAAGAACTAATTATTTTTATGAGAGTTTTTTTGAAGTAATTTTATTGTTACTGTAAATAGAGACAACTCTTGTGACTGTGACAGAGTTCTTGCCTTTTAAACAAGAAGAAACATACAGCCAAATCTAATCTATGGGAACTAAGAAAGGATTCTAATGATATAAACTCTGGGAGCTAAGATATCCAGGTTCCCATTTCAGCTTATGTTAAAGCTATGCACCTATGGATGTAATGTGAAGAAGGAATATATGAGCACTTGCTGCTACTGCCATGAGCCACTCTAAAAAAACAAGTATGTGTGGAGAGGAAATAGGGAAAAATAGGGAAAAATGTACTAGGAGAAAAACTATAGGGAAAAATGTGTGTGTTTCCCATCTGCTGAAATTTTCTATGTTGCCATGTCTCCTTGAATCTCTTTATTTAGAAAAGAACAGTGAAGAACTAAAATCAGTCTGAGGCTGCATATATATGTATTGTAACTTAATTCATGTCAGCTTGATTTATGTTTTCATGTTTGACTGATGACAGCTTGATTTCTGTTTTCATACTCAGTTGATGCATTGAATGAATGTAACTATTCCCTAAACCAAAAGAGAATCCCAAGAAAAAGTTACATCTCATTTTCTAAGCAGATGTAAAAAGGTGAGATAACAGCATGCACTCTATCATAGCTATCCTTCAGGCTCCGTAAATGGAATGTTAGCATGATGATGCAGTACTTGTTCTGTAAAACACGTATTACTTTACTGATGATGACAGTATTTAAAAAGAGTGGACTTTGAGACATGTCTATGTAATACATGTAGGAAATGATGTGGCATGCCTATTTTTCGTAGACTATTGGCCAGTTCAAGTCCCAGTAATAAAACCATCCTAAATTGTATCTATGGTATACATTTATTACAGTCTTAGAAGATTCTCATGACATTCTGCTTGCACTCTTCACTGAATACATAAAAAATAAAACAGTATGTCAGTGAGTCTTTAAAATCAGTTGTATGGATCAAGCAGAATTTCGTAAGACTCATGTCTCACCAATATCAGAGTTCTTTCCTAACTCAAGGTATTCCCACTGTAATCTTAGAAAAATATTTGCTAGCTTTGTAGACACTCTCTGCTGATTTCAGGTGCAAGATAGGAATAAGGTGCCTTTTACACTTTTAAGCAGCCGTCTTCATCCCTCTTGGATTTTTTCCTTTCTCTAAATTACACAATGCATAAATCTGATTGCGGTCTAAAGAAGATTCAAAAAGAAACTCTGTTTATGGTATGATAATATTGCTATTCCCACAGCTAGACAAAAATCCCTGTTATATATTCTTTTATCTGTACATGCAAACATATTGTCTATACAGTATTCCCTTGTTTATTTGAAAAAAAAAAAAAAAAAAAAAAAAAAAAAAAAGAGAAAGACAACTTATTGGGTTTATCATACATTAGCATATGCCAAGAATACAACAGAGTGAACAATGTGCTTCACTCACTCAAGACTGACTGATGAACCAGAAAAGCTAAGAGAGATTCTCCATCTTAAATTAAAATGTGTAGCTAACATTATATACAGTACTTCTTTTTTTCTTCTGAATTTGTAAGTTTTGCTGGAAATTTAGAGCATATGGCATTGCATTGTAAGGAAAGTATTTTACTATCTTACATATCCCAATAAAAGCAAACAAAATGTCACAATAATTTTATCAAATAATTTAACAGCATCAAATTGTTTTTGATGTAACAGCATCATGTTACCTGATATGGAAGAAAATAAGGACATGTTACTTAGTTATTTGCCTTTGACTGCAACATTCAAATGCATGAAAGAAAACTTACTAGGAATTAGCTAAACAGTAAGACTATACAAAGGGACATGAATTAAAGGAGTTAATTTAAAGGTGGCGATGGAACCCTTCTCTGATTTTTAAAGTCACTGGGTATTTTCAACAATTAAAAGTTGCATCTGCAAATGCTCAGCACTCCCAGAGATAAATGTACAAAAGCCTTAGCAGTCTCCTGATGGTCCTAAGGACTTTTCTTTTCCATTTTCACATCTACCCTAAAGTGTATTCCTTAACAACTATTATCCTAGAAAGAGCAAGAGAGATTTCCAAATCGGTTCACTCAGTTACTACTCTTGGTATTACCAATGATTCCTGATTTTGCTCATATATCCTCACTGGATGATAAATGACATACAAAATGTGCAATAAGAAGCACATAACTTTTGTGTAAGGGTAGTATTAAAGTTTAAAAGGACTTTGAATATAAGATTCATTCATACAAAATGGATAGAGTAAAATATGGAAACAGCCTGAAGGTAACAGCATGTCTCTTTGCTGATGCTGGAGGGTAGAAGCAGGAAGTAGGTGTTCTACTTACTGTGTCTCTCTGCTACATTATTTTCTCTTCTTCCTGAGATATATGTACAGTATAGAACAAAATTTAAATTTATAATTGAGGTTTAGAGGGTAATACAGCAAATATTCCACAGAATCACAGGATGGTTGAGGCTGGAAGAGACCTCTAGAGATCGTCTCATCCAATCTCCCTGCTCCAGCAGGGACACCTAGAGCACGTGGCACAGTTGCTATTGCTAGTGTTTGCCTATCTCTATTGTTAGTTTCTCTCTAGGGAAGTCATTACAGACATTTAAACACCTAAAACTAGAAAAGAGAAGCAGCAAGTAGGTATAGATACAACTTGCTAAAATGTTTCAGCTGCCAGATTTCCTAAAGCTGTGAGGACTCATCAGTATAAAAAAACATGTAGCTCTCAAATGTGACTCTCCCATTCTTTTATGCAGAACCATTCATTGCATGTGCAGAACCACTGCATAACCAAATTGCATTTTCGGAACAGTTATCCCAGTCTGCATTCATAAAGTATACCTGCTGCTATAAATCCCGTTTTCAGGACAGAAGAGGCTCTCAATACGCCATAGAATAAGACTCCAGGTGAAAAAAGCAATTTGGTTTTAGGATTGTAGTTAAATGAAAAATTATAGTACTACAATCATTTAAACGACATGCAAATTTCTGACAGAAATATATTCCTGCCTACAGTTAACAACAATGATTATAAAGGTTGCTGGACTTCCGTGTTTAATGTTTTTATTCAAGAGAGCAATGAAATACGAATTGAATCCTTTTTATTACTTATATATCCTTGTGGACATGGTTTATGACACTGAAGCAAGAGATACTAAACTCATTTAGATGAGATTTACTTTAAAGTGCTGAAGATATTTTAAAGGACAAAGAAAAAATAATTGCTACAGTTTGGAACATGAGAATTGTATAAATAAAGGAGGAAAGAACACACAAAACAAGTTAGTAGCTTCTTTAATAATGAAGCTGAGGCAGGAGAAACAGTGTTTTTCCATATACAAGTAGGATCCAAGTTGTCAAGCCCTGTCAAGCAAAGACTCTGTCACTTTACCATTTGGTAAAATGCACAGCAACATTTCAGATTCTATACAAAAAAAATACATAATAGGCCTGAAAAATTACTGTTCTTCATTGTCATCTACACTGCTAAAATGTCAGCAACCAGAATCGAGACCTTTTGTGCATGCTCTGCATTCATCTGAATAACTAAACAGAAAGTGCAACCAAGGGGGAAATCTGGCCCTAACCAAATAAATTACACTTAAAAGTATCTGCATGTGAACAAGTATAGCAAAAAACAGAAACTGATACTAATGAAAACTCTGTGACACATAGACTGGTAATATCCTACTAACAAAATATGAGTTGCATGGGATACATCTGCATTCAATCCTTTTGGCTAGAACCAGCACATTCAAATGGCAGGACAGAAGCCATTTCTTCTAACTTATCAGCTGTTTCTCTTCACTGTGATTTGGTTTAAAGCATTTAATGAGTGAAATAGCATATATCCTTTTGAAACAACACCTAGATTACATTAGCAGATTGTGCACTGAGAAGGACAAGCACCTCAAGACAGAGAGCTGTGTCCCCCTTAAACAAAGGGGGACAACAATTGAAACAAAGTCTATTTTGAACCTGTGAAAGAAAAAATCTATGCAACTGGACAGCATCCCAACACTGCAAGCGTAGGGCAATCCACGGATGTTGCTAAGTGCTCATTTCTTTCAGTTCTGAAGGTATTCAGTGAAACTAAACATTGCTGGATTACTGCAAGCAGGCTGGGTATGTCTGCTTCCTCCTCTTCCAAGATATTATCCTGGCACAAGAACGGCTTATTATCCAGGACTTGACATTATCTGGACATGTATGACACTATTTAGAGTCACTGAAGCGAGCAACTTGACTGGAGCTTCAATATTACTTCATTTGATAAAATGTTATAAAGGTATCTGAGGGTTACCTGAGGTCAGGCCCATGTGCTTAAATTCATTGTGAAATGCAGTAACTCATTTATTGAGGTATTTTGGGACCTACTGGAACTGCTGAGTCACAAAAGTGTATCTGATGAGATATAAGCTGTAAAAAATTTTACAGCAATCCGTCAAAAAGATCTACTTCACTGATAACATCTGGTTGCAATTCAAGTACAGTCTATCTAGAAATAATTGGCTTTATAAATGTTCCAACTTTTCATCAGTTTATATGAGAATAGTATCTTCAAAAAATGCAGTAAAATCATATTCAGTACAATTCCTTAAAAATGAAAATCATTAAAAAAACTTACAAACAACTAATGCCTCAAGAAACTAAAAAACAAAAATAATTAACAATGCAAACAGTAATTCACTACTTAGAAACTTCTAATCCATCCATAAGAAATGCAGAATGCAGAAAAAAAAAATCACAAAGATGCCTAAGGGAAGCCGAAAAGCTGGATACATTGCAGTGTGATATATGTACAGGATGGGGTGAGAGATGGTGGAGAACTAAAATTCTTCTCTATTTAATGCTTCATATTTCACTGTAGTTTCTCCTGAACTACAATAAATTGCAAAAACCAATCCAGATTACCTTATACAGGATCTTTCCATATTCCTCATGCTTTTCTCTCTGACTAGACTAGAATCCTATGAATGCTCTCCTGGAAATATATTTCAACATGCAAGTTTTATATTAAGGAAAATAACTATATGAAACACCTCTACATTAAAAAATGTTACTAAAGTTAAAAAAAAAAAAATAGCAGTAGTACGGTTACCCATTTCCATTGCAGAAGAATTAAACAAGCTCAGTTTGTTCTTGGTAAAAAGTAACAATTAGAAAACAGCAGAGCATATGGACTCTGAGAGAAAGAGCTTTATGAAATATTATGGTTGATTTCTGTGGTGTTTTCTTTCATAGAATTCAAAGTCCTTTGTGAAGATGAGTAAGCATTATCAGATTAATTTTTCATACTGCAGACTGGCAACAAACATCAGTACAAAAATACCTTATACTGTGCCTTATTCCCTGCTTTCCTTCCCTAAAGACGAAAATGTGCTTCATAAAGCATATAGACTTGTTAGTTAGAAAACAGGTTCTATGACTAATAAATGATATGACTTTTTAAAGCTGCATAGAGAAATTTCAATTCTACTTGAACACAAAGCAACAAAATACTTTCTAACTTGGAGCTCAAAAAAAAAAAAGGCGTGTATTTTTTTCACAATACATTTTTTTTTGATAAAGAGGGAATATGTACATCCTTAAGTTACTGAGAAAAAAAAACTCATCAACCTCAGCTTTTGAATACTATCCCTAGGATCCAATTGTTAATCTGAGCCTCTGAAGTTCACTTGAAAGAGCAATGGCCCTTTAGAGGAGCACCTAATCTGCTCACAGTAGATCTCACAAAATGAATGTTTTTAACAACTTATTTCTTATCTCAAAGTCAAGCAAGTGCACATAACTTCAGAGATTCAAAGAGGCTTCCAATTAAAAAATTTATTTTTCCAGGGCAATGAGTGAATGTACTCTACTGCAGCATGAAGAAGTAGAAGAAATTTCCAGTAGAGCAAGAAATAATGGAATAATGGAAATAAGATAAGAAATATGCTTTCCTTATTGGATTCCTGACCTTTCCAACCTGCTCTTAAATTGCAGAACTGTCCCTTACAGCAACAATTGCACTTCAGAAAATAAAACAGAGACAAGGAGACATTGTAATTGGGCAGCAGGAGGTGAGGGAGACAGTGGGGCAGATGGGACCTCCCTGATGGAGAAGAGCAGAGCAGGACCAGGACAGTGCCAGAGGTGTTCACCGCACCAGCCCTGGTGCTGAGGTGGGTTCAAGATCAGGCTGGCATGTTGACAGGTGGGTTAGCTCTGCACCTGGCCTGGGAGAGAGGTGCAAGAAGGGTAGGAGAGACTCTTTTTTTCCACAATTGAAGGCTTTCATTTCTTTCCTCATCCTTGTCATCCTGTGTGTTGAATATAGAATTACATAGATTATACTGAATGCTACTGAATGCTTTTATTTTGTATTCTGCTTATGTATCACAGACAGATATGAACCTCAAACCTACCATTATGGTCTATCAGAAATCTACGGAGAGACAAAACTGAAAAAATATTTTCATCATGCATTTGAAATAATGTCTATATCATGCAGTACTCATTGTGAGAAATTTTGGTTGTAATAGACTAAATTGGTGGATATGTATTAAAAAACTCTCTCTCCGATGTGATTGCCATTACTTTATAAGTAAAGAAAAAAATCCTACATGTTAATAAAGGTCATGTTAAATTGTGTTTCTTATTTCAAGAAAGAAAAATTCCTATGTGTTTTGTTATGACCGTAACATCAACCAGGATTTCAAATTACTACAATTTTTTTTTTTGAATATAACTGAAATAT
The DNA here is from genome assembly GCA_013398735.1 of Nothocercus julius. Taxonomy (NCBI): domain Eukaryota; kingdom Metazoa; phylum Chordata; class Aves; order Tinamiformes; family Tinamidae; genus Nothocercus; species Nothocercus julius. Next base: position 35,122 of record VZSV01000383.1, read on the forward strand.
CATTTTTTATACATTTTATTACTATTTAAAATTGACTTTGTTTTCCTGTGAAAGCAAGGCGTACGTAATCATGTCCTCTACACATGAGGGATTTGTACTTGCCTTCCCGAAAGTTTGGAATTCAGCTCATTGAAATTGCCAGAAGCACAGTGACTTTCTGCAGGAGGTTTCTACAGACACTGTAAAAACAGGCTGCTGCATAGAAGACATAGAACTCATCTAATGTTCTGGATGAAGGGGATGATTCAGTCACAGCTGCTGACTACTTGGTCAAGGAGTGCCAATCAACCAAAAGACCCATAACTGCATAGAGTTCAATAGGTGCATTGTTCAAGAAGCTCCTTCTCCTTTTAAGACTACAATATTAAAATATATGTCATAGGAAAAATATACCACGAGTATAGTCATAATTTTAAGTATATGTCTTGTACTTTCACTTTCACTGACCCAACAAAGGACAAGGCAAACAGATGTTTTAAAAACTTGTCATTCCAAGTTAAACATTGTCTCTGTGATTTCTTTCAGAACTCTTACAGTACGAATGCTGAGAGGAAATAAAAGAAGTGAAAGGAAATAATAGAAGTTAGAAGCATTAAATATCTTGAAAAAAGTTGTCTAAGATTTCACTCTCTGTTTGGCAAATACAAGTAGTGTAAACATATTTGAGATGAAATCATATATTTTGAGAACTTTGCATCTGAGCTACAAAGCTTAAGCATCAGACTGAAAATCTTTTATTTTGAAAATATATTTGAATTTGAAACACGGTGACTATACTGAACAGCCCCAAATCCTGAGAACATTTGGGCTCTAGGATAAAAGATCAATGCCCACAAATAACAGAAATCTTTTTATTTTTTGTGCTTCTCTTGAAATGTGCTTCTTTCAAAATGACCTGTCATCATTTTTCTTTCCTTGCTAATATTTCAATTCATTTACTTTTTGCAAGGAATATGAGCAGGAAATTAATCATTTAACATGTCTTTATAGTTTTTTTTGCAAGTCCCTATGCAGTAAAAATAGAAACATTTGTTATAAATCATGACCACAGCAATAACATTATTTAACATGATTGATAGGCAGTCAGCAAACTACACCCTAACAAAAACAAACAAAAAAACCCAGAAAGTGATAGTGATAAAAGCAAATAAAGGTTCTGCAAAACAAAACTGCAACACATATAGTATTCCTTCTACCTGTGCAAATGTGAGTAATAATTTGAACAGGAAAGTGACCTCTCAGTCAGAAGAAACTATTGCCAACTATGGCCATCTTAGGCCTTTGATCACTAAGAGCTAGTAGCTTTATATCTTTTTTCTTGCAATACTCAGTACTCACTGAGCAGATGACTACGAGTTACTGTTACAAGTCAGGTGGAAAGGCGTATGCTGTGAAATACTGTAGCAACAGCTAGTCCCAGAGGCAAGGTACTTGTTCAAAACTCACTTTCCCTCTTTTTCAAATTGCTGTCTCAGACAAGGCATCTCTTCTAATCAAGGCATTGTTAAAGTCTCTGATCAAAAGAGACACAAATGAAGCAATGATGTTTGAATACAGTGGAATCACAACAATTACAGCTTCTAATATTTTCCCTTAACACTTTGTATCATGTAATATTATCAAGCATGTTTCTGTCTTGTCATTTTATAGTATTCATGTGGAGGAAACTGCAGCTTAGTTTTCTAGCTGGATTTGTTTCACAGTAGGTACTGCAGTCAACTGATTTATTGGAGAAAGAGTATTTGCCTTAGTATTTCTAAACTCAATAGAAGACGCTGAAATCCAGAACCCATTTTCAAGATCACAGAATCACAGAATGGTTGAGTTTGGAAGGGACCTCTAGAGATCATCTAGTCCAATCCCCCTGCACACATAGGGACACCTAGAGCATAGGGCACAGGGTGGCAGCCAGGGCGGGTTGGAAGATCTCCGGAGAAGGAGCCTCCACAGCCTCTCTGGGCAGCCTGTGCCAGGGCTCTGGCACCCTCACAGCAAAGAAGTTCTTCCTCACACAGAGATGGAACTTCCTGTGTTTCAATTTGTACCCATTACCCCTTGTCCTGCCACTGGCCACCACCAAGTAAAGTTTGGTCTCATCCTCCCTACCTTCACCCCTAAGGTACTTGTACATGTTGATCAGATCTCCTTTCAGTCTTCTCTAGGCTAAACAGGCCCAGCTCACTTACTCTTTCCTCATATGATAGATGCTCCAGTCCCTTAATCATCTTTGTGGCTCTATGCTGGACCCTCTCTAAAAGCTCCATGTCTCTCTTGTATTGGGGAGCCCAGAACTGCACCGAATACTCCAGGCGCGGCCTCACCATAGCTGAGTAGAGGGCCAGAGCTGAGTAGAGGATATATGTTACTGAAAATATAGTAGAGATATATTACTGAAAAATAGAAAACGAATATAGCATTAAGATTAAAGGATACATACGATCTATGCAGTTATATTCTGAAGTTCTGACAATTTTTCATCACAGAAGTCCTTGTTCTTCTTCCATGAACATGAAGAAACTTTGATTTTCACTTTCCAGTTAAATAAATGAAGGATATGATTATCTCATTAAAAGATGAAAAATAGCCTCTGTTTTAAAGTATTAAAATATAAATAAAAACCCAGCTTGACTATGCAATAAAAGCAAGAAAAATGTACAGACTAATGATCGCTTTTAATTATTTTAAAACTATTTTCTGTATATAAAAAATTTCTGAATCACATACACTCTAGGTTAATTTGCTCTCAGTTTTCATTATAGCTTTGTTTTCTCTTGTTTACTGATTGCCAAAACTTCTGTCAAAAGAAATCTAAGACAGAGGATAATCTTGGAGCACCTCTGCTGTGTATACCACTCTAGATATCAGGAAGAAGTCTTGTAGTGTTGAGTTTGGGCAGGGAAAGCTACCAGTGATGACTAAATGGCTAAGTGGTTATCGCAGCTGCTCAGCACAATGGTTTTTCCCTTCCTGAAGAATATTTACTTGCTTGGTTAATTTCAGTGCATTATCCATTCTATTTTTAAAAAAACAGAAAGTTATATGTGATCACTTATGCTAGGTCCATACCAATATTTTGCTGTGCTAATAACCCAAGTTAGCTTACCCAGAAAGAACTCAAACTGTTTTTATTAGCTTCAAAAACTCAAAGTAAGAAAAGTGTCCACACATAAGAGCTTCAGAAAAAAAACATATTAGTATGGAATTCATTTTCTAATGTGTTAGCTTTATTGGTCTGAAGGTAGATCCTTTCATGACTGGAAGACAGCAGAGACAGGGGACAATCTCACATTTCTGTTGCAAAATTTGAATTCTGAATTTTAATAATAAGTAAGAAGACAGACATCTTACTGAGACATCCTTATTTCACTTCCTTTCTTCATCTAGAAATATCCAGCTTCAGGAATTTATGTGGCTCACTGACTTTATTAGAGTGGGTATAGCAGTTATAAACTTTTCCACAAACACACAATGAAGCAAAATAATATAATTTGGATTATAAAAGAAGTTATTATATTAATGCAATGCAAGTATTATTATTTATTAATATTTTACTAATTATTATTAATAATTAATAATTATTAATAATTAATGATAATTATTATTATTAATGCAAGTTTTTATCACTTGGACACTATTTGCAGATATTAGCCATCACCAGTTGTGCATGTGCTCAAATTACTATAGCTCCAATCACAGCTCTAGGGTAGTACTCAGCTGCCTGGCTATAAAGGAAGCCTTTGGAAGGAAGTGTTCAGAGTCTGTCTCAACTTAGGGCCAGCCTATTTGCCCAACATCAATCACTTGAGAGTGCTGTGAAGGATGATGGCTGCATAGCACCCACCACAACATCTCACTAAAAGAAAGTGAACATCCGTGTCAACACTAGGTGAGATAGTCTCATTTTTTTTTCTTTTGCATGTTCTTGTAAGAGACTGTTGTGGATTGTGTTTGTCTCGACATTGTTGCCATACCATTTACAACTTCTTGGCCTTGGCTCTGGGAAGACTGTGATATCAGCACCAGGTGCTTTATCTCCATACAATTAACAACTTCCTGGTCTTTACATCCCATCTCTGGGAAGGCTGTGATATCAGCTCGAGGTGTTTTATCTACTTCTTGGCCTTGGTATCCTGTCTCTAGGAAGACTATGAGATCAGCACAAGACCAAAACAATGCTCAGCAGTGCCTACGGAGTGGCGCTTGCACTCGAGTGGGATGAAGGGGAGCATCAGA
>VZSV01000383.1:40806-88629 GCA_013398735.1 Nothocercus julius
CAAAAGGATATATATATATATATATATACACATATATATATATATACACATATATATATATACACACACATATATATATATACACACACACACACACACATAGTGTATATACACACAAAAACACTTATGTTTAGGAATTAGTGACTGTCAATTATTTCTCCTAGGACACATTTATAACCATATCTTTGGAAGACAACCAGAAAACTGAGCACTTAACCCTGTGTCACTTCAGTACTCTCTGATCGGATTCTTTCTGATATTCCAAGCATCAGGAGAGTGCAAGATTTAATATAAAAGTTTATTTTTATATTAAGATATCTGATGTTACAGTAGGATTTTTAATTTAGCAGCACGATTCAGCTATGTACTGAAATCACAATACAAGTGTAAACACCTATACAATTCAATCACAGTACCAAAGTGATTGATTGCCATTACTGGTCTTTATATGCTCACTGTCATGACGCTGGGTGTCCCCAGCTGTTGAGAGGGAATACATCGGTTTAAACCAGCTCACGACCACTACTCTCTTCAACATTCCTGTTAGTTTTTCAGATTTTATGCCCTATGTTGGGCTAAGCCACAATTGTAGAAGAATTGCTTGAAAATTGCTTGAAAAGGGGAAACTTAGAGAAAAAACAGGGTCTAAGAGAGGTTACAGCATTACAGAAGCTTGCTTGGGGTGATACACAGTGGTCACTTCCCGGATGGTTGGTAGGCGTGGACTCTGCTCCCCCATGGCTCCCTAGGCACCACAATCTGCCCTCCTCACAGGTGCGAAGAAGAGTAATGGAGGGTGGAGAGGAGTAAAGACACCATGGCCAAACTCTGTTGTACTGTGCTGGGCTGCTGATAAGCATTATTGACACAAATTTCAATCTTATTTCAGATGACTGGAAATTAAAAAAAAAAGAAAAAATACAGAATAAGCAGAAAGTAGGGGAAATTTGTAGGATTTTCATATCCATTGTTTTTACATATCTATGATTAGCAATGCTATTTTTGCATTTGTAAGGTATGGGCATCAGAGGTTGCTTTTTTTTATCTAAATTCCTCTAGGCCAGTTTTCCTGGTCAGGAACATCCAGATACATTACTAAGCAGATGAGAAAGCTTATCCTCGACATGCTGAAATGGATGCAGGCCTCCAGCTTTTTCAATCATGTATTCTTTTGGTACATCAGGACACAGGGATCAATGGAACAGGCTGTCCAGAGAGGCTACAGAGTCAATATAAACTGAATTAAAAATGGTCTAAATACTCTCATTATGACTTAGCAGCTCTTTATATCTGCTCTGAACCACTACAGAGTACGAAGCAGCTAAAAATCTGGCTTATTGAATTTAATTCTTTTGCTTGGTGCCTTATTGGCCAGATTTGTACTCTGCATAGAGACATAAAGAACTTCAAATACATGTAATTTAAAATAGTTTAAATTGACAGAGCCAGGGACACAAGGCTAAAAACACAGAAAGGCAACTAGAGACAATTAAATGGAATACATTGACATTCAGCATATGCAACATAATAAGTAAAGCAGTAGGACAGAGAGTCAGTAGTTTAGAGTTGTTTTCTAACATGATGTTAGAAACATGTATATGTTCCAAATACGTAGGACAATAACACTGAAAAATGCTTCATTCTGTGGTATGTGAGATACTCATTCTATGTCACTTAAAGCAAAAAGTGAAGTTATGTCATAAATTTACAACTTTTTAATTTACATCATTTCACAGCTAGAAGAAATTAGACTGTGGCAAAACATTACAAAACATGTAAATGTAAACAAAACAAATCAGAAGAGGCAGCAAAACACTTCAACCTATTTTAACTGGTTGTCCAAACAGAAACACAGAAAGAACTCTTCAGATCAACAAATAATGAAATATTGTCCTGACAAACAAATATACAAAATTGCCAAAACAGTCTTTTCAATTCAGAACAAAACATTTGGTTTCTCTCCTCTTGTCCCTTTTGAGAGGATAAAGTGTACCCTCTGACTAGCTTGCTATTTTGTTGGAATCTTCTGGACATGATTTTTCATGCTGGCTATCTGCTTCAGGCAAGTAAAGACTGTCCCAAATACTCCAAATGAGAGATCAAATCTGTCATTCTCAGGAGAGGCTAAGTAGAGTTTAGCTGCTGATTTGTTTACTGATTCAGTCTTCTAATGGCGAATGGACTGTGCATGTTGCCACTCCAAACAGCAGCTAACCATGACCTATCCTTTATAGGAAGCTTGTGGAATGGAAAATAAGACCAGATAAGAATGTACCTGCAATAAAAAGGTCAGACAGGGGCAGATGTAAAGAGTTCAAGAACTTGATGGCAGGTGACATACAAAAAGCCCACTGAAACACATCTTCCTCCAGAGTCTGAAAAGGATCCATCAGTCACACTGTTCCTCTGCTGTCAGGATATGTTTGTGGAAGCACTAGCAAAATGTGTCGAAACTGTGCCCATAGCTACTCCACATAAAAATGAGGAAATACAACAGGAATTAGTTCATTTGGTTAACTCAAGTGGTAGAATCTGCTCTCACCCTCCCAGTGATCAGGCCAATGTAATGTGATGCTGTGTTTGGGAATTTGTTTCCTAACCTCTTTCTTTTAAGATTAAGATATTATGTAACACATACGTACTAAAAGATACTAAGTATGTTGCAAATATTGCAACAAATCCTTGCAAGGCAGGATTTCACGAATTAGGGGTTTCTCAGCAAAGCACTAGATTCATGTTTTGCTTCGGAAGTGTTTTTAGAATGAAATTTTGCTGTGGATGAAGATGATACATATGATCAGTTTCATTGGTTTCATTTCTCCAGAAAATGCTCAATGAAATAGTCAGGGGCATGTAGGAAGGGAAACAAGAGCTGACAGCTTTTGCTGCCCTGGAGAACTGGATCTGACCCTGCTAGCAAGTTGCTGGGTAAAGCATCACCTCTAAAGAGGTTTTCAGCTAGGGTCACTCCTTCATTCAGGGAAAAGGGAGCCATGGCTTCTCCACTGCAATGGGAGTGGAGGTGTAAGAGGCCTGGTAGCATAGGCTCAGCACTCAGGTCCACAGGATCCTAGGCGAGCCCAGCAGGACAGGTCCAGCGAGGGTAGCAGGTCCAACCCCTGTGCAGATCATATGGCAGTAACATGGTGATGGGGTAGGGCAAATGTCAAGCAGGGAAGTCAGTCCATATGTTAACCATAAGGTTAGGATCAAGACTAGGAATCACTCAGCAGGTCTATGGTGAAGGGCCAGCCAAAGCTGGAACAGGAAGTCACTCATGGACCCCACGGCAGGGCTGCAGTCGTGCGGCAGAAATTTGTAAGATAGTACACATTGTAAGATATGCGCTTCTAAAATAGGAATATCCTTTCAAATTTCTGAGGTTTTGAAACATATAATACTAATAACATCAAATAATGTTTTCAAATCAAATGTCATAATGATAATCAAAATAGAAAAGACTCAAGAAATTGTTATTCTTTCTGGTCTGGACTTGATCACTGTGCTACAAATAGAGCATTGAGCAATAAAGCAGTAAGCAAGATACTGCCTGCAGATAAAATGAAATATTAAATACCTGCTTTTCATGTGAATAGCATCCAACCACAGTTCTAAATAAAAGAGAATTTCTGTAAGAAAGTAGCTTGTGAGAATTTAACTAAAGACTCATATAAATGATTATGAGGGCAGAGTTTCTCCTCATTTCTCACTTTTTTTGTCCTCTGTTTTTTAATAGGGAGATGTCTATCATAGAATCACAGAACGCTTAAGGTTGGAAGGGACCTCTAGAGATCATCTAGTCCAACCCCCCTGCACACGCAGGGTCACCTACAGCATGTGGCTCAGGACTGCGTCCAAGCGGGTTTGGAAGATCTCCAGAGAAGGACAGTCCACAGCCTCCCTGGGCAGCCTGTTCCAGTGTTCTGCCACCCTCACTGCTAAGAAATTTTTCCTAAAGTTCCTGTGGAACTTTATACATATGTATACATATATATATGTCTATTAATGTCTATTTAGCAGAGACAGAGGGAAATGAAAATTTAAGACAAGAAAATTTTAAGACAAGCCTCCAGTTGCAATGACAACTGGAGGCTTGTACAGACTGTGTGCATTTCATATGTTTAAACACGGGAACTCCAAATTATGTCCTAAATTAGTACCTATCTTTACAAGTGAAAATAGAAGTAGATTCAGAATACACCCAGAAGAACTATGGGAAGATCAACAAGGAATCAGAATTGAGAAGATCCTTGTACTTATTTCTGTTATTATAATTTATATACTATAGCAATTGTAAAATAAGAAATGTAATATATAGTAATTATTCAGTAATATATAATAACTATGCTAGAATACATGAAATATTTTTATATAAAGTTTGATTGCTATTATATCATATTATCCTGTTAATGCTGTTAGTAAGTTTGCAACAGCACAGTTTGCAGCAAAGAAGGTACTGCTTCAATCTGTATAAACTATTACTGGCTTCACGCATTCAGAATACCTGAGAAGCAAAGGTCAGGAAAAGATACAAATTGTTTCTTGTTTGCTTTTTGGACACTGAATTCCAGAGAACTGGCACACAAATTTGTGTGGGCATAGAAACTGGACTGCAGTACAATTTTAAGGTGATAAATATTTAAGGCATTAATAACATCCAAAACCAAAAAAGGCATAAGAGAGTAAAGTCTAAATGAGTTTCCTGGTATCTTTCCAAGCATAAATTACCTTACATATCTCCTCTCATCATTTTGTAGCCACAGTTTGCACTCACTCGTTAATTACTGTATGCTTTCAAATAATCAAACAAGCTGTAATAAGAGCTGTAAGAAGAGTGGGCAAGAAATGGGCCACTAAAATATTTGTGACAAATCCCTGTATCAGCAATTCTGATTCTGGTAAATGCAACCCACCTGACACCAGATTAATTCCTAATTTCTACCAGTTACAGATCAAAGAGGAACCAAACTACATTTTTGAATCTGCTGCCTCTAAACAGAAAATCATGCTGGAAAAAAGGAATGTTCAAGTATTCTGTGCTTCTACTGCAAGCTGAAGACCAGAAAAAGATATGAGTGCATTTTCACAAGTATTAGAAGTTCAGTCAATAATTTTCAGCAACTGCATCATAGATATATGTGATTTAACATTTCAGAGACACCATGGGGGATCAGAAACTTTACGGAACATTAATCTGCAATGAATGTTATTTACGAGAACACTTCTCCTGCAAAGGTGAAGGAATTTCTTTCCTAATCAGCTTATGCCTCATTTTGACTTGGCTTTAGCAGATCCCCTCTTCAAACTGCTGCCTTGTGAAGTAGATATATGCCAAGGTTAGTCATATTACTGGCCTGAAGGGAATAGTCATTATTCCTTCTTTTAAGACCATCTAGTGTGTCTCTTCACCTCAACAACAACAACAAAAAAGGCTAATTGCTGTAGCTGTAACAGGATTTTTTTGCTATATTTGTGACTGATCAGCCAGAAGAACATATTTTTTGCTGACTTTCTACAAAATGCAACACAGTGCAACAGTTTAAAAGAAATCTGAATAAGAGCCCCAATTTTTGTTCATTCATTTTATTAGCTTCAAGTCATTTTTCTTAGATGTTGTATGCACAAAATTGTGGTGTTTCCACCCAGTTCCATGTGCAGCAGCCTGTTCCATGAGTAGCAGACGATAATAATCTATGCTTTGTTAATAATAATTCCAAAAAGAAATGAGGTGTTTTTTTCTCAAAATATGTATGTAATGTATACATATTCCCTCATTTTTCTCACAGAGCCGAGACACTTCTACCTTATTCTGTTGCCTGTATATGGGCCATATGTTTCATCCTGACGTCTGAAAAGCCTGTAAGAAGAATGAGGAGGACATGGTATAAAAAAGCTTAAGCTAACAATACTCTGGACACTAAAAACATCATATATTATTTAGGTCATGTTTTGATTTGTTAAAGCTTGAAAGCGGAGAAAATATTCAGACAACGAACATTCAGATCTTGTCAGTGTGCTATTTCAGCTGAAAATGTAATAATCTCACTAAATGAGGCTGACTCCCCAGACACTGAATAGGATTTAATGAGATTCACTTAGAAGTATATAGCCTATTATTTTACCTATTATTAGCACAGGCAAACCTTATTATTTTTACTTTATTACATACAGTATCTAATCACAACTATGTCATCATTTCAATTTATCTTGTGCAACTTAGTATAAAGGTATTTTTCTTAGTGACTTGAAAGGCAGAAGATGATTGCAGGAGACATAGAGCTTGGAGGGAGAGGAAATATGCTGGAGGAATGGACAACCACAATATAGTCTTTTCCTATATTTTTTAATGCTTGAGAAATGTTCAGCTGAACAACTGAGCTATTTATTTACTATTTTCTGCTATTGGCACCAGGGCAGAAAGGGAGGGTCATTTACAAGTAACTCTAACAAATACGTATGAACAATTAATTCAATGAACGTCCTCCTGGGAATACTGCCACAAATAAAGAACTATTTAAAGGAAATCATTTGAAAACAATGTGTTTGGAAACTGAGCAACAGAATATGATGCAGCAATCTGACTATATGCAAGATAATACAGAAAACTGTTGTCTCAGTATCTGAAAGTTGATCTTATATTGGTGGTGTGATAAATGTTGGTGACATTTAATCAGTACAAATCTTGAGCAGCTCTATGCTATGTAACTGTATTGAAGAATATATGTCACACCAAAATCACAAATTCCACATAAAATTAATTTTAGAAATCCTTTACAGAGTTTTAATACTTAATAGCAATGTTTCTCTTGCTCCCTGTAAGCAAAGGTTGTCTGAACCACATGTTCAGCTATTCAAACCTCAGAAATAATAACTGGAAATTAGATTAGTTCCTCAATAGTTATTTCAAATCTTTTCATGGATAATACAGTACAGCAGTAAATCAAATAAATTAAGTTCTACCAGTCGTAGAGTCATACGGCACATATTCCAGTGGCAGAACTACAATCTTCCCAGTTTCCTGTTTATATGTGAGTGAAGTACATGATACTTACCCAGACCTAGATCTGCATGATACTTACCCAGACCTAGATCTGAGAATATTATTTTTACTTAAGAAAAATTTTTAAGGAAATGGTTTATAGTGGTTATTATAAACAGGTCACAGATTAATGATCCAGGAATGTCATATGGCACAGCTACAGCAGTAGAAAATGATCCAGAAAATCAGTCAAAGGTAAGATAAGGCCAGCTAAGTATAACTACCTACATGACTCTTCATCATGCACAGACATGTACATGTCTCTCACAATTGATCCAAACACAAACCCACAAGGATAAATGAAAACTGAAGGAAAAAAGAGTAGATATTTTGTATTGTGAAAACTGTGTCAGCCAGGTTTGATGTTCTGTATTCAGCTTTTCAAAACACAAATAAGTGGCAATAAAGCAACAAGAAAAGATGTTTTTTTCCAAATGACATATCCCTGCTGCTTAATTCAAGATTATGTTCTTGAAGTTTTCAAACTTGAAAACGGTTCACTGCTAAAAAAAAGAAAAACTCATAATCTTACGATGCCCACCCACAAAGATGAAAGTACAGTTTTTCAAAATAGTACACTGGAGCAGTAACAATGTTGAAAATAAGCTTTCAAAATTTCTAAGTAATGTAGGAGACAAATATTTATCTCAGCAGAGATCAAAGACAATGGTTCTCTTAAAAGTAGCCCAACTATCTGTATATTGAAAACACAAAATACTCAGTTAGGCACTGCTGATAACTGCATTGAAAAAATTTTTCTTTATGATATTCCTACAGCACTGATTTTCGAATGAAGCAGCTGAATATGAAGCATATTTAAATACATTTAAATATGTGCCTGCCTTTAAAACAAATTCTGTATTAATTTCCTACATTACTATCATAGAGGTGTTTACTTTCCTGGATTTTTATCCAAAAATTGTGGATGCCGCATTCCATTAATTTTGGGAAACTGAGAAAGGAACTTCTTTTGACATCAAGAAACTCCAAGAAAATACAAAATTAAAAAAAAAAGTTACATTGGCTTTAAATTACAAGATGAAGCAGACTGTATGTTTCTTCCAGCAATTTCACTATGCATGTGGTCATGAACTGTGAGAAAGACAATTCTATGTCTTGTTAAAAGTACAGTTTCTCCCTCTGCTCCCTCTCCTTAGTCTGTAAAGTGATGCTGGACTCACACATTCCTTCCGCTCTGTGAAGTCTGCATTTCATGTGACTTCTGGCCACACGAAAATTTTGTCAGGCAAGTGCATGGTTGAGGAAGGCTGGCTAAGTAGTAGGCTATCCAGAGATTCCTCTTCATCTCTGGTTTCACTTATATTTAATAATTGCATGTAGCCCTTCAGTGTGAAAAACAAAGCTTCATTAAATTTGATAAGGTAAGTCCCGTCAGATAAATGCTTTAGTACCAGATAAAAGCAGAAAGTAATTGGGAACTGTAGCAGCTGCAATTACAATGGAGGTCTCAGAGCTTTGGAAAAGGGAGTAGTGCAAGGTGAAGTAATTCTTTTGCCTGTAGACAGAGGAGAGTACCTGTGAATACACTGTTCAGACTTTAGGTATTTTCTCTCAATTATCTGCCAACATACACATATCCAAATGGCAAAATTATCTGAAGGAAAGTCTGTATAGTGTCTCACCAACCTATCTCTGCATCCATTCCAAAGGCAAATGTAGAATGGCTAGTCACACAATAGCATAAATTAAATAAAAATCCTTAATAAAACATTGGACTTACTTTACAAATATGTAACTGATGCATTCAGATATTATGAAAGGTTATTCTGGAATACTCCTGAATTTTAATAAAAGCATATCTCAAAACAGCAACAACAAAATAACCTAAGACTTTCTCAGAATTTTAGAGACCATATTCTACTAATATTTGTGCAGTGTTTTAATGTTCAGTCTGGTTTTGGACTACTGCAGGGATTAATATTTCAGAAAGTGATTTATATTTAATTGTTTTTTCAACACAAATACTGCCACATAACCAGAAGATGTCAAACAAAGTGATTTCATATTACACAGAAGTAGCATCATCTCAAAAAGAAGTAAAATGCTTTGCAATTGTAAAAGTAAATTCAACATGTATCTTCCTTAGTTGCTGCTCTGTAAATGACTGGTTTTGATTCTGTTTTGCATAATCACTTTCTAGTTACTTTTCATTAATTTTACAGGACATGCATTGCTACCATGAGCAGTAATTTACATAATCCATACAACGGCTTCCTGTTATGATTAGTTAATAATCTTTTTGGTGTGCGTTTGAAATTAGAGATTAAGGCTGTTTGCCAGAAGACAGAAAACACTTCCATATATCAATCTCTTATGTTGATCAGAGAGTTTTCATGTTTCAAAACTCTTACGTCTTTCACAATTTTTCACAGGAAAATTTGAGGCTTTGTTTTGAGGCTGCTGGATTGCACCAGCAGGGCGGGCACCTAACTTTGTGCTTCCATTTGGGAGGTTATACAAAAGATTCAGAGTCACAGTGTGAAAGTTTAATATATTTAACTCACTTACTGCAATTATGCATAAATGATAATCAGCATAATGTGGGGGGCTAGAAAGCAGTAAGCTTCAGGGAAACCTTTTCTCTGCATCCTTCCACTAATAAGGTTTCATATAAACAGAAATTCTGCTTCTGTGGCAACCAGCTGACTACTTTTAAGGGACTTCCACCACAGTTTCAAGATGATGCCAGCTATAAGGAACATACAACAAGAATATTTACTTCAGTGCACTGTGTAAAAGTAGAATGGTATCAGCAAAATGCTAAAACAAAATGGAGAACAAACTAATTTCAGAAATTTTTCTTTCTTAAAAAGCTGAGATGCCACTAAGCTTTGCCAAAAAAAAAAAAAAAAAAAAAAGCTAAGAAACCTTTTAAGAACTAATTTTTTCAGAAAAGCTTGACAGATGTCAGCTAAATAGCATTTTTCTAACAAGCTATCCATCATGGAAATGTGAGACCAAATTATTAGCCTTACAAAAAAGGATATCATTACATTTCATATCTGCATTATTTCATTATGCTGACTCCTAAAACACAATGAATTGTTACCAACTTGCTTGGTTTTTTTTCTGTCTCTCTGTGAGACCCTATGACTTCACAGTGAAATATTAGAGTTACTCTCCACCATATTTAAAATGTCTGGTGAATAAACAGTACCAGATAAAGTAAAGCTGAAAGCTAAAATTTCCCATTAATGGAAGAGAGTTTGAAAAGTTCAAAAAGTTCAAAAAAGTTCAAAGTTCAAAAAATAAGGAAACATTTCTAAGTATCTCAAACTAAGTAACTGAAAGAATTGCCAAAACTGGACTTCTTGTCATACGCTAGAGGATACATGGAGTGATAGGAATATATTAAAATTGGATTTTTCAGATGTGTCTGTCATTTTTAAATACTCCCTATGAGCTGTTTAAACAGAGTTTAAGCAGAAGCTGTTTTAACTGTTTTGAAGGCAAGCCAGAAAACATTTTCTGTATCCTGGTACAACAGAAACGTTGGTCCTTCTCAACCGGAATTAGCCTACAGCTGATTTAGCGCTCAAGTGAAATTCTTATAAAGGTATTTAAGTGAAATTAACGAGATAGATAGACTTTACTAGAAAGCTTAGAAAAACCATTTTACCTCACTATACAGATCTAAAGAAAAAAATAGTAGAAAAGATAATTGCATTCTCTCTCGCACTAGCCTGGAAATAATACTAAGCATGCTCACTTGTGCTATAAATTTCTACTGTACATTGTATTAACGGAATACACTGCCAACACAGCAAGAGGCATCAGAGAGAGTGTTCCGATACCTCTGTACCCTCAAGGCTGCTGGCTGAATGGAACGGTGGCTCCTTCGGAGACGGCCTAGAATTCCATCACCTTCTCACCGTTAGTATTAGTTAACTCCAAAATGCAATACCTATAGAAAGGGCCCTGGGCACCTTTCTGTGCTTCCTGTGACTAGAAGGCATGAAATTAGAAAGCCATATCCTGGGCCATGCAGAAATTGGCCAGTGTTAAATGGAAGACCAGTTACTCTTTCTTGCCCCCAAAATTCTTTAAGTAAAGTGAAAGACCAAAAAATATTATTCAGTGTTTCTCACCCATACAGCAAACTGGAGGAATACGTCAACAATATGCAAACTCCATTATATGATAACAGGAGTGCTGTATTCTTGTACAGCACTACAGTATTGCTTAAATAATAATGTAATAGGATAAAACATCACCAGTCTTGCACACCTTCTGCTAACCATTTTCCAGCACTCGAAATGTTTACAAATACAAACCGAATGCACCACAGACAAAAGAAAGATGTCTACAGCAACACTGGGATTCATTTTCTTCTCATTTAGACATGTACAAATCAAGCAGAGCTGCAAAGTTAGTGGAATGATGCTAGTGTGAAAGCGGCACAAGTCAGTAATACGGCACATTGCAGGGGCATACATTAAAGCATTTGATGTAATCTGTCCCATGATTCTTAGGTGTGCCAATTCATCAAGGCAGAAGGGCGTACTAACTTTGCTCTATGAAGCTGATACACAATGGATCAGAGCTGCTGCACTGCCTAGAAGGGAACAGGTCCACCACTGCTGCAACTGAGAGGCCTTTACAGCTTCCTCCATCTTGTCATGCAAGTAACTCACTCATGACTCAGTCATGAATTACACAAAGGGGGCAGCAGATACTGCGCTCACATGAGAATATGGTATGCTAAAACCAAAATACAACATATTAGCCTGCATGGCCTTTGATATTGATAGCTGTTAATCTTACAACTGAACCAGAATTATGTAACTAATGATATCCTGGACTGTACTAGAATGGTCACTTAACTGGCCACAGAGTAGAGCGTTGAAGAACATTTTAAATTTTAGGTATTTATTAAGTTCAGCCAAGACGAGCTTACTGACTACAGTTTACATAAAAAGCCAACCGTGATCATTCCTTTTTTTTCATATGACGTATAAAAAGCAAGGAGGAAAGAAAGCAAAAGCAACACAAAATCTACTGAAGATTTTCAAAAGCTGGGGCATGGCAGAAAAGCTATACTAATCATGCAGTATAATCAGTGACATTATCATGCAAAGAGAGAATAGCAAAAAGCAGATACAAATATCTTAAATCTGTTTTCCGAACTAGCAAAGACTAGCAATGCCATCTTGAAGATGTTGACAGGGTAATGATAAAAAAAGGATATCTTCAAACCTAGTATCACTAACACTGATAAAAGAGTTGGAGCAATCTATTATTGTTCCAAAAAGCATTTGGAGTCCAACATAGTAATGATTTGCTCTTATAGGGATGGAAACTGCTAAGGTCTGCTACCCAATTTTCAAAGATATACAGCAAGCCCAACTCTGCCATTGACAATGCAGTCTGTCAGCCAGCAGCAATTAGCACATATAAAGAGAGCTTTGAAATGTTTCTTAGATTAATTGTTAAATAAAGATGTTACTATGAAGAGAAGCTACTCTAGGTTGCTTTATTTAAATTGTGCTAGGAGTCTAGAGAAGGACAAAAGGGAAATGTTTTTGTTCTGGGTAAGGGAGTGTAAAGGTGGATATTACATGTGCCATTCTACTACTGCTTCTCTTATGTAGGAGCTCATTCACTTTTTTCAGAGACATTTACAAAATTAAAACATCATGTTCATACACAGCCAGATCCATGCTCATTGTAGGCAGTGAGGCATATTCATCAACCTGTAAATCTCTCTGTTGTCCTCAAGATATTGAGATGTGTGACAAATGACTTCAATGTGACACTTTTTTTTTTTTTTTTGAATAAATTATCTTTTTTGATATCTTCCCCACACACACAAGACAAATTAATAAACGTAACTGGCTGGAGATCGCAGGGGAAAGTTTACAGTGTGTCATTCCTTTGGTGCTCAATAATTAGTATCTTGTATTCTAAGTGCCTAAAGACTGCTACAGGAAAATTAATACAGCCTGTCACTGGTATACTACTAACGCTTATCTCTGTTCATGTCAATTCTTTTACCATACCTTTCTGCAATGTCTTGAGGGGAGCTAAGGCATCCTTGCTGCCTTCCAGGCTTCCACCTACTTCTACCATTTCCCCTCATAGCAAAACAGCAGGGCATGCCCATAGGGAAAAATAAAAGCCATCAGCAGTTGGTAGGAGAAAAGCATAATTCTGCTAGCATTTTTTTTTTTTCACTTGCAGTGGGGCACAAAGGAATATGGCAAGGGTTTTTTTTTGTATTTTTTCCTCTTCTACTCTAGAAAGTTCATTAGCCCCTCCTATAAATATCAAAGTACCTGCAACTTAAACTCTCCCTCTTTCTGCTGTCGAGAGGACAGGGGACAGTAAAGGGGGACAAGAAACAAAACAAAAGGATATTTAAAAAAATTTTTTTTTAATGTTTCTGGTACCAGAAATTCTGTTTCACTATCACGTGGCATATTATATATATTTACTGTTCTCACCACAGGCTAGATGGTTAGGGATCCTCTCATTACCAGGTAGCTAAATACTTAGAGAAAGACAGAAAGAGCATGTATACAAGAGAGAAGCGAACCATTTTATTAGACCTTTCACTTCATTTTAGAAACAATATGTTAATTTTATTAAGAAAGCTCCTCTGCCAACATTGATTCAGCCTGATTTAGTATTTTGTATGGAACTAAGCCAATTTACAGAGCAGATGATTGTGGCCAAATGATTTTTCCAAATTCTATCACTTCATGTGTCAGACAGAAATGCCACAGAGTAAACAGGCAGCTCAAATGTCCCTTTGGTGCTGTTTCTGTAAATGTGAGTAGAGTACTTCGCAACAAACTAACAAAATAATAAGGTCAAGGTCATTTAAAAACAGAAATGACATTCATGTAAAGTTTTGTATTTGATTAAAGAAGACAAAAATTCAAGTCAAATAGGCAAGACTAAAAGCAATCAATTCCAAATTATTCTGTATAATTTTGTGATTCAGAAACATGAATTAGTTGATGCTCAGGGCATGTTGAAGTTTTAATGTGGAAAGCTCTGCCTACTGTCATTAATAGGAACTGCCCTGACAAATGCTTCTCTTTCACATACCAAATGGGTCCCTGCAGATATGCCCAGTAGGAAGTAGGTAACAGGTAATTAATTGCAACCTCTTCTGAAATCTATCTCAGCACAAGCCAAGATTTCCCGTAATTCTGAGATTTACTTTCAGGGAATGAACAATATATGGTGAAACTCTTCTCAGTGGTGGCCAGTGACAGAACAAGAGGTAATGGGTGCAAGTTGAAACACAGGAAGTTCCATCTCTGTGTGAGGAAGAACTTCTTTCCTGTGACGGTGACAGAGCCCTGGCACAGGCTGCCCAGAGAGGTTGTGGAGTCTCCTTCTCCGGAGATCTTCCAAACCCGCCTGGCTGCCACCCTGTGCCCCGTGCTCTAGGTGTCCCTGCTTGAGCAGGGGGGTAGGACTAGATGATCTCTAGAGGTCCCTTCCAACCTTAACCATAGGCCTATGTAGTCCAGAAGTAGGATTAACCTCTGTTTTAAATGTATGTTGAAACATGACAAGGGCAAGATTCATCAAAATAATTCACATACCATACTGGCTAACCAATGAGGCACAACATAATCATACATACCTCCTATCAGCAACAGCACTAAAATTGCTTGGTCATATAATAATAATCTGGGATAAAGAAATAATTACAATATATAGCAATTGTTTGCAATTTTTCCTGAAGCTAGGATTTAAAAATTTTTAAAAGATGCTGACACGCACATTATTCTGAAAAAAATGTTCTCAGTGCTAAGAAGGAAAAAATGCATCTGCATATTTTAGTCAAAGGAGGACCATGGCAATATTCTATATTTGAGCTTATACCTGTTTCTCTTTATTTTGTTTAAAATTATAAGCTGAATTTTTATACATAATTATTTTGCTTCTCTTCAGAAGTTTTGCATCATAAGCTCTATATACCACTTGCACATGGTAACATAAATTTCAAGAAAGATTTAAATTAACTAATTTCAGTTCTCGGGAGTGGAGCCTGCTTCTTTTTGGGCTTTTGGTGCAATTTCAAGTAAATCAGTACCCTGTCCAAAGTAAATGCCTATTCTAAGACAGCATGAGCTCACAAAATGCACACTGCAAATAGCTATATTTGTATGTTATATCTGGCTTTGCATTCCTTCACAGTATGTATTATATATTTGTTCTTGAAAAAACTATTGATGTGGTAGGTAGATTTATAAACACTGAGTCATAATCAGAATAATGATGGAGAAAGCTAATAGAGTAGATTTTAAAACAAAGAAAAATATATTTCAACAAGACTGTATGTGCATCCATTTCCATTAAATTACATTTAAATTAAATTTTCATTAAATTACATTAAATTACTTCTGCATTCTTCTGGAGAAGCTGGCAGCTCATGGCTTAGACAACAGAACTCTTCACTGGGTGAGGAACTGGCTGGATGCCTGGGCCCGGAGACTGGTGGTGAATGGCGTTAAATCCAACTGGCGACTGATCATGAGCAGTGTTCTCCAGGGGTCAGTGTTGGGGCTGGTCCTCTTTAATAACTTTATCAATGGTCTGGAGGAGGGGATTGAGTGTACCCTCCCCAAATTTGTAGACAATACCAAACTGGGAGGACAAGTTGATCTGTTGGAGGTTAGGAAGGCTCTGCAAAGGGATCTGGACAGACTGGATCAATGGGCTGAGGCCAACTGTATGAGGTTCTACAAGGCCAAGTGCCAGCTCCTGCACTTCAGTCACAACCACGCCATACAGCGTGACAGGCCTGGGGCAGAGCGGCTGGAGAGCTGCACGTCAGAAAGGGATCTGGGGTTGCTGGTCGACAGCCAGCTGAACATGAGGCAGCAGTGTTGCCCAGGTGGCTGAGAAGGCCAACAGCCTCCTGGCCGGTATCAGGACCAGGGAAGTGATCATCCCCCTATACATGATGCTGGTGAGGCCGCGACTCAAAAACTGTGTTCAGTTTTGGGCCCCTCACTACAGGAAGGACACTGAGGTGCTAAGCATGTCCGAAGAAGGGCAACAAAGCTGGTGAAGGGACTGGAGCACAGACCTTGTGAGGAGCGACTGTGGGAGCTGCAATTGTTTAGTCTGCAGGAGACTCATGGGACACCTTATTGCTCTCTGCAACTACCTGAAAGGAGGTCTCTTCTCCAAAATAACTACCGATAGGACAAGAGGAAATGGCCTCAAGCTGCGCCAGGGGAGGTTCAGGTTAGACATTAGGAAGAATTTCTACACAGAACGGGTGGTGAAGCTTTGGAACAGGCTGCCCAGGGAAGTGGTGGAGTCAGCATCCCTGGCAGTTTTCAAGAAATGTGTAGATGAGGCGCATAGGGACATGGTTTAGCAGGCACGGTTGGACTTGATCTTGAAAGCCTTTTTCAACCACAATGATTCTACGATTACTTGAATGCTTGTTGGTTTCATTCCTGGATTTCAAAAACTCAGTGAACATTAATAATAACAAAAACAATAAGGAACTGATCACGAAAACAAGGAAAAATTTCTCCGAGATCAGCTTAAATGCAGGTTTGTGCCTATGTCAAAAAGACTTATTCTGGCATTATTCTGTTCAAAATGAGTTAAATGGAAAAATCCCAGTTACTCCAGTGGGAGCAAGTCTTTGCAGTACCTCAAGTAGGAACAAGTCTTTATGGCATTTTTTTTAATTATGCAAGAGAAATTGATATTAAAATAATTCATATTTAATGTAAATATATAAAAAAAACTTTAAGGAATAAAAATGGTCTTCAAAAAAATTACAGATGTTAAGAGAAATACTGTTACAATAAACTAATGTTCCTTTTAGACATTCGCTGGCCAAGAAAGTACGATAATAGTGACACTTCAATAATCAACAAATGATTACTAATTTATGATATTAGACACTTGACGTTTCTAGTCAATCTATTTCTCATAGATACCATTCTTCACTGTCATGATGTGCATGTCCTATCAGATCTTTCTTGAAGTTCTGATGGTAGGAAACACTCTTACAGGACATTGCTTAAAACATTCTTAGAAAAGTTTGGAAATATGATTTTTTACTATTGTCTAGTTTGCCCTACATCATTAGTAAAACCCTTGATGTTCTCCAGTGTGTTTATAATGAACTCAAAAGATGTCTGCATGGCAATCTATTGTTTATATCTTAAAGGTGAAAATTCCAGCAAAGTGCCAAGCCCAGAGCAAAAGCAGGAACACTAAACAGTTTAAATATTCATTGTAGAACATTCATGTCAGCCCATTGTCTTAATCCATTGATTTTCAAAATAAATTCTTCATTTTATCACCTTTTCTGCCAATATTTGAACTGTTTCAGATTTTATTTGAGCTAATTGCTTTCTTATTCACTGACACTGGGTGTATACAACTTGACAGTCTGATCAGACACCAAGCGATTTGTCATGTAGGCATACCATGTCACTGGGCTACAGCAGCCCCAGTGGGGATGCTATATGTAGCTTGGCAGCTCTCCATATTGAAGATTATAAGATTTTGAGGACTTAAGTACAAAGAAAAGAATGCTTCCAGAGGCAGCCTGTAGCACATTCCCACTTTTGGACGGTTCACTCAGTTCAGACACTTCTGTCATGCAACTCCAACATCAAGCACTGCATCATTAAAAGCTAGACGAAAAGGCAGAATGAACAGCATGAATTCATTATCAGGTGGGCTAATGCTGTGTGTGGAGTAAGAAGTATAGTAAAATTTAATATAAAGTAACTAAGATTTTGAGTTGAAAAATAAGGCAACTACATCAAAAAACATAAAGTTACAGTATACTAGTAGAATGCCAACTAAATCACTTGTCAGTTATCACAGCATCACAGAATGGTTGAGGTTGGAAGGGATCTCTGGAGATAATCCAGTCCAACCCCCTTGCTCCAGCAGGCACACCTAGAGCACATGGCACAGGATGGCAGCCAGGCGGGTTTGGAAGATCTCCAGAGAAGGAGCCTTCACAACCTCTCTGGGTAGCCTGTTCCAGGGCTCTGTCATTGTCACAGGAAAGAAGTTCTTCCTCATATGGAGACAGAACTCGATGTGTTTCAATTTATATCCACTACCCCATGTCTTGTCACTGGCCACTACCGAGAAGAGTTTTGCCCCATCTTTTTTACATTGCCCCTCAGGTATTTATACATATTAATAAGATCCCCTCTCAATCTTCTCTTGTCCAGGCTGAATAGGCCCCGCTCACTCAGTCTTTCCACATACCATAAATGCTCCAGTCCCTTAATCATACTTATATTATTATCTATATCTATGTATTTTTTTTCTCTGAACAAGTTGGTACTGTGACAACACTGCAGACTCCTTGGCGGAGCTCTCAGGACTGCAGTTATTTTAGAGATGGAGCCAAGACACGAGGATTATAGAATGAGATTGTCAGTGTTCAGATCCAGAATTTCCATCAGGAAATACAAAGAAATCAGAGAAAATGAGACTAGTTGCAAAATTTGTATCTGGATCTAAGCTTCTAATTCAACACATCATTTTGGAACACTGTAATTCTACAACTTATTCCATTTCAAATGTTCTATCTGGTCTACTTCTATTCCTTCCAATCTTAACATTTTTTGGATCTGGCTGGGATTGTACATTGAATAAGCTTAGACGAGTACAACTTTTTAGCTTTGGTGAAACTAAATCAGATTTGCAGTGGTAGAGTTATGTCCAAGCACAACCAATGTTTCTGACATACTTGTTGTCTGTGCTAGTCTGATTTTGTAAAAATCACAATTTTCTTCTCATTTGCTGTCACTGTGACAATAATATCCCATGACTTGCCATGACAGCATGGGTGGGGGTAGAAGTTGTGATAAAAATGAAGTCATAAAAACATTTCTCTTGGTAACACAAGTAAACCTGAAGTAATACTACCATTTTCTCTATAAACATCTAACTTTTCCATGTTATCTTGTTAAAAATTCTTGGTTGCTATTTCTGATCTTCGTGATGTATGAAAAGTTTTTTGCTTTGGCTCTCTAAGATTGGAGATTGCTGATAGAGAGTTGAGCTAATAAATTCAGGATTTAGCATTTACCTTGATACTCTAAGTCAATATTTTATTCCTTCTCATAAATATAGGAAAGCCCTGAGGAGACCTTGGATTCTGATACAGTATAAAAATGAATATTGATTCAGTTTGGCAGGCAGGCATTATCTGATATAGGATGTCTACTTTCTAGTGTTCATCTTTGGTCACTGTAGATAAATAATGTAGAAGGAATTAGAACCATAAACAAAGTTTCTGCAAAGAAACCTTAACTCTTACACATAGCTCTGACACAAGAAGCAGCACACAGTAAATATGCACATGAGAGTATCTTATTAATAAGATAAGTAGTATCCAAGGTTCTGCAGTAGCATCATGCCATGAATCAAATGCCAACCATGTTCCCTAGAGGCCAGCTATTAATTCCTTGGCTAAGCAGCAACATAAGCAACATTACTTTAAACAAGGGTTGCTTATCCTCTACTCCTTAACTGTCCTCCAGCACAGAAATTTTAATAAAAAGAGATACGGAGCCCAGCCAGCCAGCAGTCTGCAATCCAGTCAAGTGAATACAACTGCACAGAGACATGTTTTTCTTTTAATGCTTTTATCAAATTCATGTTAAATAAATGTGGTTTCTTAAAATTCTTATTATCACCCCTGTAAATACAAAACGACCTTCAAAGTGATGTATTCATAAATCAACAGACATGTAGTATGGCCCTGATTCAGCAAAAGATACGTTTTTTAATTTTTTACTTATGAGTAATCCCAATTATGCAGTCAAACATTCACCATGAACAGGACTGAGCCATGTTTTAAGTGAAAGGTGTGAATTCTTTGATAAATAACATTTTATCTTTTACATTTTAACAATTTTCTTGACAAATAATTCAGCCAAAAAAAAAAAAAAAAAAAAGATAATTTTTGACTAGATACCTCTTAAATCTGGTAGGTTCTAAGCATTGCAGTAATGTTGCTTATTGAGAAATACAGTTTACTGACATTTCAACTCTCTGCTCAGCATTTACAAATAACTAATTCTAGTAAAGAAAGAAAAAAGACTAATTCAAAATACACAGAACGCACACCACCATGCATCACTGCAGTACAATTTCACACTGCCTAGAGCAATTTCTAAGCCCCTTTTGCACCCTTCAATACCTTAATCACCAAAGTCTCTATTAGCTGCTCGTGTTTCCTGAACTGCTGCTTAACAGAAGCTCCTGCGCTCAACTGGAACCTGATACACCTGAATCATGAGTGAGTTGAAGTCTAAGGACGGCAGCTATTCTTAATCAAGAACGAGACAACCAGTAAACAGATTTTAAAAAATCATTACTTGCAGATTCCCCTCCAGACAGCTAAAAGCAGAAGTCCAGACCTACATGAAACATAAGCCAGTGGGCTAGGATATGGAACAGGCTCCACAACCCTTGCAGAAAGGTCAGGAATCACTGGAGGAGAGAGACCTTTCTCTGCTGTCATCCTCAGCTAGGATCATAAGGGTCTGACAGCCGCCTGTCTGTATATGCTGCTGGTAAGACTTTCAGTGGGTTTTCAGTCAAGCCACAGCAAGGGATAGGGCTCCACAATTAAAGACAGAGGCCTGTAGTGGACTCTCAATGCAAGCAACCTTGTGCAACGGCTGTAAACTTGCCCCACATTTCAACTTAAGGGCCACTGACAGAACAATTACTCTCACGCTGGTTTCTGTGCAGCAGCTCAGCTGCGTTGTTCTGAGGGTCGTCCTCTTGTGTGTAGCCTTGTGCCAGCCTGGTCCTGCTTCCCCCAGGCCTTCCTGCTGGCAGTACTACCCACCCCTTCTTCCATCTCCTTTCTCCCTTGTTCCTGACCATTTGCTTCATACCAACTCTGGAGCTGAGCTGGCTACCTGGAGAACTGATTCAATCAGCTTACCCAGCAGAGTCTTCTGTCTTCTGTTTACTTATTGAGAAGGGGGTGGGAACATACGGATTGTGGCAGAAGGAAGAAGACAGTGGAGAAAAAGGAACACCCTTGGATTGTTAAATGTATATCATGGAATTACACTTGGGAGTTATCTGTGATTTATGTTATTCAAAAAGCACTTGATTTTTTTCAGCTGAGGCCTGGCTGAAATTTTGCTATTTCTATTGGTATACCCAAAATGCCTGCTGTGGGAACAGTACACACGAAGTATACCTTTACTCTTTGCTCTGACTTTAGTCACAACAAAATTCACATATTTCATGCAGGAAAAAATAATCAGTACTTTGCCAGGAATCCGAGACTCCAGTGCAGGAAAACATATCCTGGGGCATCTTTCTACAAGGGGCTATTTATGCTTCCTTGCTAGTAAGATAAAAGAACAAATTACATTGGAATTTGTCTTGTCCTCAGTATGAGAGAGATTTGTTTATGCATGTACAAACAAAAGAACACAACTGGCCCATGTGCACTTCACTAGTGAAATCTCTATTTAAAAAAAAAAATGTAGTCAATAAATTTGTATACAACATTCATGTGTTACTCAATATTTGGTCATTGAGACTTATGATGAGAATCATTTGTTAAAACTCGTCAAATTTCACTAATGTACCTGCACCAAACAGGTTCAGTTCGAACAGGACAACGTGCCAAAAACATACAGTTTTAAGGTATGGAGGGCTTTCTGAGAAGATGTGTATTCTCAGAACAAATGAGGATAAAGCACTGCATTCCTCCTAAGATTCCAGTCATGACTATCTGAATAAAACATTATATCCATGACTTAAATACATTAATGTAAAAACTATGCCTCATCACAGGTCTAAAAACTTTTCCACCATCTTCAAGCGTAAACGAAATTTGTTTGCAAACTGCAAACTGAACGAGTAACAAGAAAGAAGCTGCTAGGGCCTGGTTATCCCATTGTTTTATCATTTTAACTTAATATTGTTGTTTTCTAAAGGTAAAGAACAATTCTGTTCTCAAAAGGATATATGTAATTTTTGTCTCATAATATTTCTCTAACTGCTAACTATTCTTCTATTCCTTCTAATCAACAGCAAAAACATAATCTGAGATGTATTTTAGGGTACAACAGGTTCAAATGAACTGGTACTGAAACTGGTTACCATCCTGCAACCAAAACATAGTCAATAGCTGGCTGAAATGATCTGCAGATTGTAGCTGATATGCAGATTGGCAAACATCCAAACCAGTTTTCTGTATGTTTAACTATTCATTTTTAGCAAATATTAAGAAAAAAAAAAAAAATTCAATCATTAAGGACACACGGCTTAGCATAGATGCAGAGAATACACTGTTTTGCAATAAGATAAAGAGTAAGAAGTGAGAACAGAGAAAAATTCAAGAAACAGAGACCAAAATATTATGAATAGATCTGTGCAACTCTCATCCATTCTATTCTGCACCAGCCTCTAAGGACCACTACATCAGCTTTTTATCTCCACACTGAGAATGGAGCACACAGACTAGACTTGACACATTTTCACAGCACTTCTCAGCAAACCTGACTTTCTCCCTGTGCTGCTAAATGAACTCTGAGAGTTCAAAATGGCTTCACTGCAAACCCAGTAGAAGAACATGACCTTCATAAGCAAACTGTGGGACTCTTCTAGGATACTCACAACGCAACTATCCTTTTCATTCAACTTTTTTTTTCTTTTTCAGATTGCCTATTCTAGAAATCAAAACTCACCACAGTGTCAAATGACAATGCATAATGCAGAGTTTATGCTTATACTTCATGAATTCTCATTTGGCATATGTTTTCCTTGAAGCTCTCAGATTCCCCATGCAGTTAAATAACTGACTGCACAGGGATGTCAAGGTTGACAACTTTAGAAGAAGAAATCAAAACCAGTAACTTTGTAAGAAATCTCCCTTCACCTCGCCAAGTAATAAAGGTCAAATAATGCAAATGAGATTAATATCAATCATAACTTCACAAAGATTTAACTGACCACTGCTGCATGAAATGTCACTAAACTGTCACCCAGCAGTTCCTGTAACTGACTGGAAAAGAAATTCTTATTTTATCTCCTGTCATCAAATATTACAGGATTATGATAAGCTATATAAGTGGTAAAGTGACTGTTCAGCCTTACCACTTTTGACAGCTAACCCAGCAAACGTTTACATAATTAGATGTTATTCCATTGTTGCTTATACACCACTTTACCAATATTACTTTAATCAGTTTCTTCGATCTCCCCATACAAATTATTATGTTCCTACCTATGCAAACTACCAAGTGTATTACAGTACCTTTGCAAGTTTGCTTAATTCAGACAGAAGGTTTCAATATGCTTCACCAGTCAAAATACAATCTCCTCCCTCAAATTCAATCTGTGTAAAGTCTTTCAACTTTCTCAAAACTCAAGGGTTTTTGGTTGTTGTTGTTGTCTCTGTAACTGAAACTTTACTACAACTGATCTTCTCTCATAATTGTACCTTCACTTACCTGGTTTATTAAGTAACTCTGTCTCTTTTTCAGTTGAGAAACTCACTATCAGAATCATCTCTCCCTATGACTGATCACAGAACAATTTTCTTTGCACCTGTTTATTGGCTTCATATCTCTTGAGATAGCAGTACTGGACTTCCCAGATGCCTGCATCATATTTCTTAATTTCTTTTTTCTTGCTTATTCTTCCTCAGTAAACTCTACCTTATCACTTCCCCAGAGTTTCATCTTTTCCTGTTTGCACCTTTATGACTTTCAACACGTAACTCCAATTCAGATCTTAATATACCAGAAAACACCATCTGAGATAAATGCATTCTACAATACATGGATAATCTATAATTGTCAGTAACTGACAAGGCAATCCAAGCCACCCTGAACATTTGAATCTGTCAGATAGCATATCAGTGTTTCAAATACCTAGAACAATTCGCCTGTTCTCATGTACCTGGGAAAATGAATCCACTTCCTCTTGTTTTCCACTGCTGCCCTGGGTTAAGTACTTGCTTCCCATGTCTTATTTATATCGCAAATTCTTTGGAAGGAGAAAACAAGGAACATTTTACTCATGTGGGTATCTTTACTCTGCTTCATTATACCTCCTTTATCACCTATGCTTTATTATCAGTGAAGTTTGTATAGCTTAGTCAAGTCTTCCCTCAGAAAAAGATACGTATTTAATACTTCAACCATTTCATTTTTTACTATCCCCTTGAATTTAACTTCAGATTGCACTTTGAACTGTTATTAACTTATTCCTTTCACTCATTTGAACTTAAAAGAGGCTATAAGCCCATTAGTAATGTGATATCTTCTCTCAACTTCTACTTTTATTCCTTAGTTTTACTATACTTCATTTGTTTTATTTTCTTACTTTGCAATTGTTTGGTATGATTTTTCAAGGCTCTGTTTAGTTAGCAATTGAATTCTTGACTCAGGTTCAATGCAAACACAGAAAGCCGATTTTCCAGAATCTGCCGTTTTTTTCCCAGACTTAGAAAACAGCCTTTCCCACAAACCCTTCCTCCTTTTTATTTCCTAGCAAAGAGAGAAAGCTCAATTTTTAAACCAAAATACTGCTTAGTCTTTTTGTTTCTATGTGTATTCTTTGCAATAGTCAAAGTGAAAAAGTCTAAAAGAATAAAACATACAGGGAACAATTGTTAGTGGATTTAACTTTTGTAGAGTGATGTGTACTGAAAGAAGCAACACATCCATTAGATCCTATGTAACAGAACAATAAAACTAAATCAAGGTCTGAATTAACCCTGCAGCAGAGTGTAAAGAAATCTCTACAACTAGTAAGAAAGCAGTTTTTAAAAACAAAATGCTAAAAGCTATACTTCCCCCCAGTGTAGTTTGTTTTTGTTCCCTTTGTAGTATGTTCAGAGCCAATTAACTCAGGGGGATCGAAATTATATCCAAACTGATTTCAATTACACTCAGACTCACCAGCAAGAACTGAATATTAAGTTATATTAAAAAAAAAAAAATCCACAAGGAATTTACATTTTTTGTAAAAATTACATTTACATAGATGAACAGATAGAGCAGCAGGGGAATTTAATTATCTGGTAACCATGAGATCATTAGCTATTTTTAAAGTCCTGTCTCACAGGGGCTACTGACAATGATAATTAGCTAAAATTGGCAAGGTACTCACTATGACATCTTATGACAGAGAAGAATTTGTACCACATCTCTACTTTAGCACTTCAAAATATTATAATAAATTAGACTCTCAGCCTCTAAAGGATATTAAAGTTTCCTGTCTTTTTATATTTTTGTAACTGTGAGTATCATCTCTTCTAGTTCATTACTCTGAGTATTTCTATACCACTGAGTTAACTGTGGGTATGAGCCTCTTTACAGAATACCACTTCTGTATACAGGACATACACTTCTGTTTTCTCAGTGCCTTGAAAAGTTTTGTGACTAAAGCAAAGGCTTGAAAGTTCAGTCTCTTCCCTATCTCTATCACAGATCCTTGATACCCTTTCCACATTTGAAAATGAGGGCAACAAAATCTACCTAAAAACCTCTAAGAATTGTGAGGCTTTATTTTACAGTACTGTTAAGGGAGAATGAGATGTTTATCAGAAGGCAGTGAAGGAGTACACAATATATTCTGATTGATCAAGCACTTTCACCTGAAGTGGATTTTTAAGAATCAGGGTATGTGGCAGAATGACTAAGATTTCTTCTGCCCTGGTGCTTAGATGTGTTTAGAACTCTGACTCCTGGGCCTCCACCAATTTTGATGATTTCTAAAGCATCACTTTAGTTCTCTGCTTCTCTAAGTAGAAAATGAGAAAACACTACTTGCTTTCAACTGGATTTTCTGTATTTTTTAGTTGTATTGTAGGGTTTTTTACTACTGGTAAATCATTTAATCTTGTCTGCTATTTTTTCCAAACTACACAGATGAC
Organism: Nothocercus julius; assembly: GCA_013398735.1. Taxonomy (NCBI): domain Eukaryota; kingdom Metazoa; phylum Chordata; class Aves; order Tinamiformes; family Tinamidae; genus Nothocercus; species Nothocercus julius. The sequence continues at coordinate 66,753 of VZSV01000383.1, forward strand.
TTGTAATATGCAGTTACAAGCATATCCAAAAGCCAAGGCAATTACATAGCAGTACTGTGGAGAGAAAAAAAAAAAAAATAGTTGCAGAGTATATATACATACATATATGCAGTTCTTCTGCATACAAGCAAGAAAATAGGCAGGAATCGTCTATGCAAATTTCTGGCAGAAGTTCAGAATCAGGCTGTTGCTTGAAAATGTTTCCTCTATTCAAAAACACTTTCACACTTAGCAGAGCAATGGTACCTGTAAATACCGCAAAATCAAAGTTCAGAAGCACTGAATTCAGTGTTCAGAAGTTGAGAATGAGGGGTGAGAGATCTATTCTGTTTGTATGACTGCAGTTGGGAAATTTAATACTCTAATTTTTCTTTTTCAGGGAAGTATTCACAACGTTCATAGTATAAGAGTCTGTCCTAAGACAGAAATTGTATGCTACCTTTAGAAATAAGTTCCCTATTAGGTCTGACTAGAAATAACACGATTGCTACTAAATTATCAATTTATGTTAAAAGAAATATTTTCCTGATGATGCTGGATTACAAAAAAAAAAGCAGCAGATCAACCACAGATGTGCCTGGTGAATAAACAGCTGTTTAATTAACATTAATACTTGAGCTGGTTGTGAATTTTTCACAAAAATGCTTTTACAAAAAAAAGAAAAATAATAATAATTTGATTGTAAAGTCAAAATCAAATATTTCATGGTAGGTCTCCTTGACTTAAATATTTTGACATAATTCAAATAAGTATTAAGTAGCATTTCCCAGATACTATCCTGCACTGCAGAATTGTAGATTAGGTTTCCATTATTCTACAACCTCAGTTCTTGATACAATATTTTTCATGACGCAGCATGAACTTCTCCCTGAGCAAACTTGCAGGTTCAACATGAAAGACAAATTTGAGTTCATCACCAAATGAAGTAGCAATTTTTAAAGGAGCTTGGATGCAAAGACATTGCACAGTATGCGCAAATCAATCTCTTCTTCCTTTATTGACTGCTGAAATCCCATCACATATCTGCTTTAAAAAAAAAAAAAAAAAGGCTGAGCAGACAGCAACTGCTGTCTTTCAAAATACTGTCTATTTTCTGTCTATTTACTATCTACTTCTTTCTGGACAAAAGAAACAGTAGCCTCCAACAATCCTCCTTATTATATTTCTGGGATAATATACTCTTGCACAGATCTGTGCAATAATCTCTTGCACAGATTTCACTTTCCGCACTGAACTCATGTTGCAAATACTGTATGTGCTGCCCAATATATGTATGAATAGTTTCTAAGTTTAGTTTAAGTTTCTAAGGTTCTTAGTTTCAGGATATTTTTTCTTAGTAACTGATGGGAGATCCGCCAAAGTGCTCTAGAGAAGTTTTCTGATATGTCAGCTTTTTTTTTTTTTTTTTTCTTTAAAGAAAATCCAGAGATATGTTTACTTACATTTACTTGGAACAAATCTCCTTAAGGAACGTGTTGCTAAAATGCTTTGACCAGAAACTTGATGAGGTGGGAGATGGGCAGTACCACAAGTTCTTTTCAGTGAAACTTGGACCAGCTCTAGAAGGGTGCTACATCCTGCTGGCCACTCTTCCATAGGCTTAGCTACATCACAACTCTGTGAGCTAAGTTAGAGAGGCTCTAAAGGAAGCTTGTTGCCTGCAGAGTCCCAGTGAACCTTCTCTGAAAAAATGACTTACACAAGATCTATAGTTGCCAGATATATCTGCAGATCACAATCTCGAAAATATCTTTTCCAAGTTAAGATATCTCTATCAGGCTTTTTGCTGCCTTTCTTCAACAACAGTGGGCTATGGATTTGCCTGAGTGCAAAAATGTAGAATAAAAGGTTAGACCACATGGCTGGTTGTGTACAAAAAAGCAACTCAGGTCTAACATGTACCCTGACTAAAAATTCAGGGGAGGAGAAACTTATTTTTTTACTTTTCTTTTGGAAGCTCCATTTCACAGGGAGGCCCAGACTGGGCAAAGAAACAAGGGAATATAGACAGATGAAATAAGAAACAGATGTTGTGAAAAAGTGTTGAAACAATACTCAATGCCCCTTCAGCTATTTGTTTCAGCACTCTGAATTCTGAAAGAATGCCAGGAGTATTACTAGTAAGAACATACATATCAGGACAGTGATGGAAATTAAACAACCCAACAATTTTTTAATGTAACCTTATAGAATAAAAAAGTATTGGAAACAATTTTACATATTTATTTATGATGCAATTATTTATAATTTCCATAATTAAATTCAAAACTAACATATTAATGGTAATACAATTTTGCAAGACATTATTTCACAAATTATTTTGAAACTAAACTCATGCAAAAGAAACATAACTGAAACAAATTAACAATTGAAGTGTTGGGACAATAAAATTAGAGCAGCTTCTCTAGCAAGAGCTTCTAAGGCTGCTCAGGTTTTGGGTCACAAACATGGTAAAAATGCCAAGGTATTAAACAGTCAACAACCATGAAAACTTTCTGAAATAACAATCCTATTTTATTTCAAAATCTGCAACGTAGATAAACCCAGGGAGGGATTTTCATGTACCATATACATTTCTACAGGTCAGCTAACTCCCTGAGTGCCTTTTTCAGTTAGATGAACACAGTGACCTCTCCAGTGAGCATTTCAGAGTACTGTATTGCAGGATAGTTCCTCTGTTACACATTTATGTCCTGTTGGTATATGATACATGAGCTCAGGAAAAGAGAATATCTCGTGGAAAATTGTTCCCTCACTTTTCTCCCCTATCTCTGCAAGCAGTCTATGCCATATTATGTGGCATCCGAAGAATTGCAGGTAGTTGGTTAGAAGGTCTACAGGGTTTTGAGGAGCACTTTGTCCAGTTACACGCTTTCTGAAGGACATGACACCTCAATTCCATATCACTTGCTATTGTACTTCCTAAAGGAGTCACCAGGAACAACCGCAAAAGCATGTCTATTATATAGATTGACCTCTGTATTTCCTCACATATGTAATCACTTCACACATTTTGCATATTAAATTTTGCCACATTTTCTGCAGTAACAAGGAGAACTGTTCTAGAAGAGCTCAAACATTTGAGAAATTCTGAAATTGCTAACCAATTTCAGCTGCTGTGATTCAATGCCGCAATTTTGTTTTCAGCTACTGCCCATCTTACTCTTTTCCTCAAAATATATTGGCAACAACCATTTCTATTGACTGCTCTCCTATAGAAGGCTCCTCCAATAATCATAGCTGTGTCAAGCAATATGGTTTAAATCAGCAGCACTACAATTTTGCTTCTCACTTTTCTTGTTCTGCTGAGAACTAGTAACTACTGGTCTTTACATCTAAACCTGAGTAACAGTGGCTGAAATGAATGCCACATTCTGCAGATAAAAGGTCCAAATTTACATATGTCAGGAAATCCCAAAGTTCCAGCTCTGATTCATTTTTACAAAACCAGTGAAGAGTAATTTTTAGACAAACTTTTTTTAAAGAGTTTTATAACCCCAACAAAGCATAAGCTAGCATAAGCGTAGTTCAATACCCCTGCTCAAGCACGGACACCTAGAGCACAGGGCACAGGGTCACAGCCTGGTGGGTTTGGAAGATCTCCAGAGAAGGAGATTCCACAACCTCTCTGGACAGCCTGTTCTAAGTCTCTGGCACCCACACAGTCAAGAAGTTCTTCTTCACATAGACATGTAACTTCCTGTGTTTCAATTTGTACCCATTATCCCTTTTCCTGTCACTGGCCACCACCAAGTAAAGTTTGGCCCCACTCTCCCTACATTCACCTCTCAGGTACTTATACATACTGATCAGATCCCCTCTCAATCTTCTCTTCTCCAGGCTAAAGAGGCCCAGCTCACTTACTCTTTCCTCATATGATAGATGCTCCAGTCCCTTAATCATCTTTGTCACTCCACACTGGACCCTCTCTAGAAGCTCCACGTCCCTCTTGCACTGGGGAGCCCAGAACTGCACCCAATGCTCCAGGTGCAGCCTCACCAGAGCTGAGCAGAGGGACAGGATCCCCTCCCTCGACCTGCTGCCAACACTCCCCCTGAAGCAGCCAGATTCCCATTGGCCTTCTTGGCCACGAGGGCACATTGCTGCCTCATGGTTAACTTGTTGTCAACCAGGACTTCCAAATCCCTCTCCGCAGAGCTGCTTTCCAGCAGGTCAACCTCTAATATGTCCTGGTGCCCCTGGGGTTATTCTTCCCCAGGTGCAGAACCCTGCACTTGTCCCTGTTGAACCTCATCATGTTGCCCGCTGCCCAACTCCCCAGCCTGTCCAGGTTAATTCAAAACAAATTAAAACATTCCTAAGTAGTTTCTCATAATTTCAAATAACAACAAAGATCTTGTGATTTGATTCATCTTTTAAACAATTAATAGAGTTTAAATAACCAGATATTCATGAAGAAAAAAAATAAAATAAAAAAAAAAACAGGGAAATAAAATCAGCCAATCATTTACAAATGTTGAATTTTGTTATCTTCAAAGGGGAACTCTTGTGACCAGCTTATCTTCACATCTCTCCCTCATTGTCAAAATTTCCTTTGAAGATTTAAAGAGAAATAATTCTCTTTTAACAGAATGAGCTTTCAGAAATACAGTGCGAACGTTTACAAAGCTGTCCCTTCTAGCAATGCTGAAAATTCTTATTTTTCTTTCCTACACACAAAACAAAAAAAATGGATTTCAGTACTGAACACATCAGAACACGGGACACAAATGCTTTTAAGAGCCCTGAAAGTCCCCTTGTATCAGCAGTTGCTTCCTTTACTAATTGTGTTTCCAGGTTTTAGTAGTAGATATTTAGTAGTAGATATAACAAGATATTTTTTTGTTATGGGGCAACAATTAGGGCAAAATCTGTAAGACCAGTCATAATATGTGATTAGATTGGACTGTTGAGTGATGTTTGCAGGGATTGTTCAGTGATATTAAAAGCTGGAAAATTTCTCCACCTTAATTAGTAGTTGCATAACACTAAGTTGGATTGATCGGCTCTAATTTTTTACTCCTTCTCGTAAAAAGTAGTACATTTACTCAAAGAATATATATAATATTTTCATATAAATGTATTCTGGGGAGCCTGTATCAAATGACTATTTTCACAAGTTATTATTCCAATCATCTAGAGTCACTATATACCAGAGATACGGTCTAAAATCTACTTATTAAGACTTTTTACGAATTTGTATTCATAAAGCAAACAATATGTAACAAGTATGACTTTAAAGTTATTTTAAACTATTTTATTTCTGCTGAGTAAAGCAGAAAAATTCATCCGATCAACATATTATATTACTATAAAAACGCATTTCAACACGCACTGTAATAAATCTCAGCATTTCTAGACTTCCTCCTGGTGACAGCCAACAACAAAGTCTACAGGATTTCTGCATTTTGATCCATTATGCTAACTGCAAGTCTGCTGAATATCACCGTAACATCTTTACAAGATTATTGAGCTTTTTAAGCTTTCAAACCATTCAGGTAATAATGACTTCTGTTGCATACACAATCAAACCTCAACTTAGCAAGCATTTTAAATGAGTTTAACATTTCTTGTAATTGAACAAATCCCCATAAAGTTGTAAGAGCTTTGGTCCATCTGCTCTAGATGATATGCTGCAAGACTGAGCACATTTTAACAAATTATTTGTTGAAAAAATCAGCTCTACTTAAAACTCAGAACTATCAATAAATTCAGGCTAAATTTACTGGGTATGCTGAGATAGACAAAAATGGAGAATTAGAAACTAGGATTCGGAAACATGGAGTTAAGAGATTGTGATGATCCAGACTTAGCTCGTTCTCCAATAGACAGTAAACTGAAATAACTTCAAAAGACCCACATGGAAGTAATTCATGGAATAGTTCAGCAGATCACATACATGACATATGAGGACAAAACACGAAGAAGTGCAATCCTTAATGTATGACTGAAATTAAAATTAAGCTACTTCAAGAGTTGAAAATTCAAAGGACTGGGATAGCAATATTATTAACACTAACTACGGATGTGAGGAGTTCTTGCATATCATGCACACAACCATTTTTTTTTCTTATGTTTAGGATGCAAAGGGAAACTTACTGAAAAATCTATGCTGACAAAATCAGAAATTGATAATTTATCACTCAATAACGATAATGTAAGCTACCGCAAATCATCTAAATCACAGACCTCAGGTAGACAAGGTTTTCCATGAGTCAATAATGGAATCATCCATAGCAGTATACTTGGCAGTAACAGATTCCTGACAATTCAGACATCCATTGGGAAAACAATATGAGAAGCCAGAGACTGCATTGCAACTTCCTCAAAAATACTGATAAGACATTAACATTAGAACTTAAATACACTGATTATAATTTGTCATTAATTTGTTAGTCAATTACACAATGACTAACACAATGGTATGGAAAGCAAAAATTTGCTTTTCCAAAAGCTACTATTCTATAATACAGTAGAAATGACTTTCCAGGTTTGTCACTAAATCACGGAAATCTATTATTCACACAGCCTTTTTCAAGAACCTTCTCATCATTCCTTTTGCTATACATAAAGGCAATGCAGGCTCAGAAATTATTTTAATGAGTGCATAATCATGCAGCCTGGAAATTGGCTTCTGGTTTACTTCACTAGTGATTTCATACACAAAAATATCATACCTAAAAGAAATTCCTTCTAGAGAAAGTGGGAAAATCCCCATTACTCAGATAATTAAAAATTGGCATAAATAAATAGATAAATAAATAAGACGCGGCTTTCTAGTACTTAGGGTAACGTTAAAATTCTAGTTGAGTAGACCTCAAATTAACTACCATAAAATGTAATGTTTAAATGGATGAGTCAGATGAGCTACAGCCAGATTCTTTACATATAAAGCCTATGCACAGGGGTGCTTACGCACTGCAGATTTTAGATATAATTATTTTATCCTGGTTTTGACAGTCCTCAAGTGAGCTATGAGCACATAGGACTGAAGTCCTACAACTGGGTTACCTGACCCTCACATAAAGTATGCTGATAGCTTGCTGACAGTGTAACTGCAGAGAACAAGTCAGTGGCTATGGATTGTCTTGACAAAGTTTCCTTTTCCTCAGGACCTTCTCTGTCAAAATGAGGAGCTGAATTGGAATTCATTTGCATTCTTTATCTCTCCTGAAGTTATGGAGAGAAGTCATACAGAGGCTGAGCTATCAAACTTCTATCTACTTTCCAAAACTACTGGACTGCAGGCAGTTATGCAGAGTCAAGCCTCTGATCTATCAGCAGATTAATGCAGAACCAGAGGAAAAAGTGACACAGCAGTCCTCTGAAAAACAGTGTTTTTACAGAGATGAAACTTTGTAAATATAAGCCACAAAACTCAAAAATATGGACCTAATTTATTTCCTTAGATTGGTCAGATTTGGGCAAGAACACTGAGTAAGCCAAATAGGGCCTTAACATGTTCAATTCTTAAACCCTGAACAGTCTGAAAATTCATCTTAACATACCTGTCAAGGTTGCCCTCCTTTCTAAAAATTGTCCCATGAGTAGCCATGCATCACTGGGTAGCAAAACATCAGAGGATGCAAAAACATTTGAGAGGTTTACTTCATTCATAAATTCATTTGCAAATTGCTCTAGATACATACTTCTTTCTGATTGGAGCAAAAAACATATGTGTTCGTTTTCTAGTCATGACTGGCATGAATGGAAGAATTGTAAGCACAGCACATATTGATCAAGATGTAGGCAGCAGGGATTGTACCTTCACTGGCAGAGAATGAGACAAATCGCTATGTGCATGTAGCCGTTACAAAAGTAACTGTTATTCATTCTGCGTCTGTCAGCTATGCATTTGATGACCCTAACTGCAACCCATTTATGGCTATTCACCTACTGTGATCAGTTCAGGAGAATTCACATGCATATTTACATGCTATCTAAAGCTAGTCATTAGTTTCCAACACTAATAAAAAAAAAAAAAAAAAAAGTTAGAGGTTGCAAATCATCCATAAATATTGTTAACGAACAATCACCTGCCACTTCTGTCAAAGCTTTGAGAAGATATGAAGTTTAAATGAAGCCCAACAGAAGCATCAGAAGAGATCAAATAATTGACTTAGCTCCCTTCCTATTTTATCTGCTTCAAAGGAATGACAATCTGTGCACATCTGTACTGCCTCAGCCGCACAGATGCTGCTGCTACCTTGTGAAGACATGCCTGCAAGATTTTCTCAATATTATACAAGACTCTTCTACTTATTCTCTCATGCACTGTTAAAATTAAGATGCAGGTCACATGTGCACATCAAATGCTAATGAAACTTTTCTGTGAGCAGGTTTAACAAATTTTCTATTACACCAAAATAAAGAGAAAAAGCATATCAGAAATGCTGGAATATTCTTCCTACATTATTATAATAGGCACCAAAATCTTCCAGAAGTACAAAGGAAAGCAATGTACTTGTAAGACAAAATGATAAAAACAAACTTGCATCAATGGCAGGTTTATATATCAAAAACATGAAAGACAGATTAAGTTAGAGATAAGATCAGATGATAGGACATGTGAAAACAAGAAAAATCAGGAAAGCACTGACAATCACCAGATAAAGCCTTTATCCAATCTACTTTGCAATATACTGAAATGTCAGGCCTAATTTGGAGAATATGAAGCAAATCATGGTAGATGCCCAAACTGTTTACATAGTAATGCAATCCATGAGTTCTTATATGCCCTACATATATATTCTAGTCACCTGTTACTGACATGAGTTTATCTTCATAGAAAATTACATGACAGAAAAAAAAAAAAAGAATCCTTTGTTGTTCAAAATGTTCATCTCTGTTGACTGCTACTTTTTATTTATCATTGTAACTGAAAGCTCTAGATTCTGCCACAGACAATCCCATGAAAGTGGCATTAAGTTGTTGAAAGAAAACTGAGGAATTAAGATTTTCATCATTAACACTTACCAGTCAGAAATTGCAAAGACCTTTCTTTCCATTACTTAGTTACTCTTTATCTAAAAAAGAAAAATAAACATTAGTTTAAGCTAGGGAAAAATAAACACTAAAACAGCTAGAGTTCGAGCAGTGACAAGGTCACTATAAACACTATAAAAACAAAGTAATGTTTACCCAATTATTTTCTTTTCAAAAAATATTTTTTACTGTGAACTTTTTTTGCAAGTGAATCAACCTTACACATGAAAATTCATTAACTGATTAGCAAAATCTACAAAACACAGCCAAGAAGATCCAGTGACTTCTTTGAAGAGAAAGCAACAGCAAAAAGCTGAACAATCTTACAAACACTGGAAACATGAAGAGATGAAAATCCCAAACTAACAACTCAGTAACTACTGCCTTCCACAGGGGCTGTTTACATGCATTCAAAATCCATGCTCCACTTTTTAATAGTCCCATTCTGATTTTTTGTGACAGTGAACAAACAAGCTTTTTTTTTTTCCTAATTAGAAATTTCTTAAAAATCATCTAAAGAAATCTCTACAATCTTTGATTCTTCTGGTAACACTGAAGGTGAGTTAAAGCTTGTGTAAGTTTGCTTATATGCAATTTTGCTAGATTTTTCGCAACAGCCAGCCCCCAAATAAACATATAATTAAAAGATCTGATTATCCCATATTTTAAAAGTAATCAATTGAGTACGTAAAGAAATATGAGTTGCTTCTTATTGGAAATTTCATATATAAATTACTAGAGAATTTGTTTCTCAGTGAAAACAACAGAAAAAGAAAAAAGAAACAAAGTTTCAGTAACATAAATTTGCTGTAAGCTGAAAAATAAGGAGTATCTGTCTATTGCATAAATTTTAAGGTGTGATTCCTTTCTAAGCACTTTGAACTACAAATATGTCTCCAAAATGAATATACACAAACTACAATATAAGTGCTGATAGTTCTTTGAAACACTGCTGTAAAACAGGAGAAGAACAAAAAGATGCATTTGAAGTTAAAAATAATATATTTTAAGTCTTTAGAATTCAGAGAATTATATCTTTTTTTACTGTTTTCACAAGCTTCATTCAGCAATTGCTTTGGCATTGAAAAGACATCAGATTTTTTTCATTACTTTGTGTCTTGGAAACTGTGCAAGTTTAATCTTTGCCAAGGGACCACATGTTATATAAACTTATGGTATATCACATAATGTGCACTTTAGAAAAGATGCAGAGTGCTTTTAAATTAAAACCTTTTGCTGGTTGTGCAGAATATACAACTTTGTAAAGTAAGACGACATTTATTTTTTCATCTGTATTTTTCAACTCCATAAAAGACCCAAAACACTATTCTCCTGCCACTGCTGAAGTTACAGATTCATCCGTCAGAATTTCTACTACATATTCTTACTCTCAAACTACAACAAAAGATTGTTTTTAAGGATATTAACTTCAAATTGTATTTTTGGATCAAATTGTAAAATTATTTTTAAGCTAGTACCTCGTAAAATATTTTTTCAAATATGAAGTGTCCTAGTGTTTGTTTTCCCATAAGCTGTATATAAAAAAAAAAATACAGCTTGTTTACAACCTTTACAACTTTTTTACAACTTTTGCTGAGGTTACCCAAAATGTAGTTTTAAACTTTTATTCATTTTAATTAAAAATGATGCATTCTTCTTCAAAAACTGGCTATTACAAATAAGAGAGTACATTTCTGTACACAAAAGAGATACTGAAAATGGGAGAGTATACCCATTTTAGCATTACATGGATTATATGGGATATTCTTCCCATATACATGCCAGTGTACAGGATTTGCTTCCCATATTTAAAGCAGAGCTTGCTGCTGTCAGGATGCTAGCAGCCATCTGATACATAATGCCTGTTTTTAAATTGTCCAGAAATGTATTTTTCTGTTCAGGTCTATAACAGATGCCCAGGTGTACACAACAACAGCTTATCAAATACATGTACTGAGAATCTAAAATATAGAATGCACCTAATGATGCTACTTTTACTTAAACTCTTAGCTGTCCATAAAAACATTTAAAAATCCAACCTCATTTTTATAAGTGGTTATGATCTCAGCATAACTTAAGCTTCAACTGCTGTTTCTTTGGACCCAGAAGGTCAATAATAGAAAAGGTTGTGATTTCAAGAAACTACTGTAAATAATTATTTTAGGAAAATAGTTTCTATTCTAGATTTTAGTTACACTTTGCTTCTTTTCTTTGAAAACATAGCTGCATTTTTATCCTATTAGAAATTCAGTGTAAACAAGGAACAGGAGCTGATGAAATGATCCCTTTAATAAGCTTAAGCTAAAACACTACCATCCTTCAAACATTTTAGTAAAAAGAGTTGACTAGTAGACAGAATGAAATTGAGGGGAGTTACATCTTCACAAATTCTTTCTTCTAAGTCTGTTTTCTTGGTATCTCAAAACTATGGTATCAACTCTAAAATGGAATTCCCACTAATCATCACTTAATAACACTGAGCAGACACTCAATTTGAAAGCAGTACTCTCATCATGATATAGCTGATTATTTGCATTATTATTGCATTCTCATATAGCTTCTGCTCATCGCTTTTAATGCTTTTGCAGCTTACTTTTCAAATGATCCTCCTGGATGGGATCGGAGAGGACTTGATCTTTCCTCCTTTTCTCCACCTGAAGTTAACCTTTGAGTAATATTTTATGCAACCACAAATTTGGGAGTCATCTTGGGGATGCAAGCTTACAAATGCATGTTCTATTCCAAATTTGTCCCTCAGCTAAATTCATTGTCAATCTGTCTTTGTGCTATCCTGTCAACTCTAATCTGGGCCACCATCCTAATTTTACCACTGGCCATTTCTTCCATGTTCTTCCTGAGCCAACACATGGCTTCTGGTCAACTCACAGGAAAACAAGTAAATGTTTTTTTTGAAATGGGAAAAGGCACACTCATGTCTGTTTGCAGTATGTTATACAGAGTTATACTCCACAGAGGTAGGCAGGCACAGTGCTCTCAACAGTCCTCCTTACATTCACAATTTCTGTTTCCTTAGGCTGCTCTAGGTTTCTCAGAAACATGAGGCCAGTTATTAGCTGGATCTTAGTGTAGTCCAGGTAACATGTTGCCAAATCCCAGTCACTATTTCCAGTTAACTGTGTGTTGTGTCATGTAACTGGTTTAATACGGCTAATCTAATGCAGTCAAACAACACAAAAATCTACTGAACTCTTTAGAAGACAGTACTTAAAAACTGCAACTGACTCTGTTTTTAATACTCTAACACGTCATATAACAAATACATAGTGAAACTGGTTAATAATTTCATAGTAGTATTGAAATGTGAATTTCCATTTACGTAAGAAAAAGACTGGGAAATACATTTTTAAAATGTCCTTGGTATTAAACAAAAATATTACTAAATGAAATCTCTCAACTTTTTTTTAGGATAGAATACAAAAATATGTTGGCACTTGTTATTGTACTTATTTTTCTTATTAGTGTCTTCCTAATATTTTCGTGTTATCATGCACACTTCTATGAACTAGTATTTATCAGCTAATATCACTGTTATTTCTATACTATTACGTGTTCTTCAGTAAAATTATTTTTCATTTCAGTGCATATCCATCTAAAGTGTTCATACTCTTCCAGTATGAAAGGAGTAGAATTATTTTTTAGACTTATCCTCACAATTCATTAAACATTTAGGCACAGTGCTATCATGCTCTTAAATTCCAAAACCATTTTTGAGTACAAAGAATATCTTAGTGCATTAATGGCATGATACTCTTCTGGTGAACTCAGATCTGGGATGTTACGTTTACATGCTTAGTGCTCATAGTTTTCTTCTACATCTATGATAAATTGCTCAATAATTTCTGTATGCTACGCTTCCCTTTTATAAGCACCAGTATCACCATCCTATCTGGCGTTACTCAGTTGCTGGTGTGATAGTAGAAATAGTCTCAAACTATACATACGCTGAAAGCCAAGCACAGAAGGGATCCCAGTTTCAGACAGATCTTTTAAGTTTCATTAGGATCCCAATGTTAGACAAATGTCTTTAAGTTTCATTACCATTTCCAATTAAGTAAAAAGGAGCAAGTGCAGAAAAGATGTTTTGTATCACTAAAAGGAAACTCCTCTAGGAAAAATCAGAATGCAAGACGCAGTAGAGAAAACTGCAATTGCAGATGTACAGAACCTTCCATTTTTGTGGTTCTCTCTTTTGTGGTCTGGCTAACTTTATGCACTCTTTCATTCCCTGAAACAGGTTGACTTCTCAAACTTGGTTCATACAGAAAATAAACATAAAATCAATTGAACCCTCCAGAATTTATTGTCTCTTTTGATATAAAATGCACTTAATACATATTTCATTATATCTATACTTGTGCACACAACCACAAATGTCTATATTAGTTGCAAATTTTAATCTATACCCAAAATATGACTTATGTGCATGGCTCCTAGGATTAAGGACAGATGTATCTGCAAGGTGGTCTGCACAGCTGCTACCATGCAAGCCAGGAGAGCACATGCTATACTGGGTAGTACTAATGTAAAGCGGTGGAAAAGAACCCAATCATGATGCCCTTGCCCTGTAACAGTTTACCACTCCTACTTCCCTGGATTATCCTGTGCTGCCTTACACATACATTCAGTGCTTTTCAGCACAGAGAAGATAACAGTCCAGAGAAGTGCATTCAAACACTGAAAACGCATGCCAAAATATCTCAGGGCAACACTGATATAATAGGAGAAAGATTTCAGAAAAAATCTATGAAGTGTAAGAAGTGTTATATGGGGCAATATCTCAAAGCACCCTATGATGAGAGGACAAGAAAATCTTGACTTAGACTGAATTTAAAAATCAAAAAATAGTATGGCAAGGAGCCAACGAACCAGCTGTGAGTCACTCTGGGAGGCCGCTAAAGTTTGAAAATGGAAAAAAAAAAAAAAAAAACATATTTTCATCAGTGAAATAACACAGTGAATAACAAGAAACCAAATGTTTTAGAAAAAGAAAGTCCAGAAGTATGTCTTCAGGGTTCATCCAAAATGTCCAAAACAAATCATTTCACTGTCCAGAGGAAATGGAAAGCAAAACTTTTGGAAAACAAACAAAAAAAGTTATCATCCTGGACTCCCTTGGCTGGAGAGCCGGGGAACAATTCCAATTCATGTAAAGCCAGGCTGGCGTTGGCTAGAATCAGGGAATAGTAGCTGGTTCATTGGCACCACTTTGTCTGCCAAGGTATGCGAAAAAAATTTTGACGGGTATATTTAGGAATTCACTTTGGATGAAAAATCAAGATAAAGGGAAACACCTCTTATTTTCCTTGTCAGAACTTTGCTTGCTGAGTTGTTGATTCCAATTCTACACTCCATGGCTACAAATCCAATCTAGATATGAGATTGTATTCTTCAATTTTTAACAATATACAGGTTTAGATTGGATATAGCACATCTCATCCGAACCTGCTTTAGATGTGGTCATAATTAAATCTAGCTAGTGATGCGGAATGCTATGTACTGCTTGCCACAGATGGTGCTAAAAGGCAAAACATATTATAAGATAGTTGGCTGACTTCAGGTAGGCCAGGACATAATTGCCCAAGTCAGAATTCACCCAAAACAACTGTGATAAATACCTCTTACCTGGAAAAAGAGCCAAAGTATTCTTACTAAACTCAGTTACATGCTTAATCTGAAATTCATCTCTTTTTGGAATAAAGTATCTTTAACATATTTGAAGGGACGGGTTCAAAGGAATTCCCATTGGCTTTTTAGTGATTTAAACAAGACATCGACTGCTGCTGTACAACCATTATTGTGTTCCAAAGGATCACGAATGTAACTTGAAAGTTTCACTTTGAAGGACCTGAACCTACATGCCTGTAAGACTCGATAAAAAATGACAACCAAAGATTATCTTGCTGCAATTGTCTTAGAAGGGAGGCCTGACAACATTTAGAAACCAAACATCACAATATGGCCATATCTACAAGCTATATCCTGAAGCTTCTGTAATAAGAGACAGCTGGTACCAGTTTTTTTTCTCCAAACACTCAAGCCTCTAAGCAAAATAATTCTAGGCTCAACAGCGCCGCCCAGGGGCCAGCTAACCGCTGGTGAACATCTGAAGTATTCTCTGAAAGTGATTTGTATAAATAACAGTGCTTATAGTCATTACATCAAAAGCAATTTACTCAAATATTTTCAAATACAATTTCAAAACATCCTGAATACCACAAGAGACAAGCAGAAAATGAATCAATAAAAGAATCATTTTCTATGATTGCTAAGACATGCTTAATTTTCAGACATGAGCCTGCAAAATTACAATACAAATAAAAATGGAAAAATATATATATAATAATCTATGACAATAGCAATTCTAAAACAATAAATTGGCATTAACGTAAAAAAAATTCTGTGAAGCTTTGCTAAACTGTTTAGACTGAAATCTTACAAAATCTAAAATATATTTAGCTGCACTTCACTACAGCTATCTAAAATGACTATTACGTGACTATTAACAGCGTGCGAAAACCAATGATAATCTACTTAATGATAATCCCTCTGCTTCACAGGGAAAGATGGCTTCTTAGGGACTTAAGAGATGTGCATCGTTAGCTTTTTAGGTCTGAGATTGAAGACAAAATGCAACCGGTTGCTTTTGAGTTTCCTTTATAACCCCTTATGAATCACGGAAAAATAAAAATAAAACAGCCCCTTTACCCGCGTTCTTAGGGGACGGGACTCGGCGGCAGACGCGGGGGCTGCCGCAGTGCCACAACGTTCACCTCAGCGCAGCCCCAGCGCAGCCCAGGGAAACGTCTCGAAGCGCAGCGGGAAACGCAGCGAGCGCCGCCGCAACACCCGCTTGCGGCGCGCGCATGCGCAGACGCGGAGCTCAGGAGGCGGAACTGGGCAAGTGCTGCTGCGCGGCGGCTCTAACCAGCGAGGCGCGGTCTAGAGCGACCGCCACCAGCGAGGCGCGGCCTAGAGCGGCGCTGCCGCGCGGCGCCTGCGCACACTTTCGCTTCGCGCCGCCTTTGAAACGGTGTGGGGCTCCCGGTGGCAGCGGCACCGCCGTCACCACCATGGCGCCTGTGCTGAACCTCAACAACGAGGTGAGCCCGCAGCGCGGCCTGCGCCGCGGTGGAGCCAGAGCCGGGACCCAGCGCCGCGGCGCAGCCGGAGCCAGAGCCAGGACCCAGCGCCGCGAGCGCTGGCGGCGGCAGCCATTGGGGTGGGGAGTTGGGCTGTTGGGGGTGGGGAGGTGGCGGTTGTAGGTCCAGGCGGCGGCCTTTGAGCGGGGTGACAGTTGCAGGTGGAGGCGGTCGCCTCTGGGCTTCTTGGAGAGGAGGAGCCGCGGCCGGGATGTGTACTGGGCCGCAGTGGAGGCCTCTGGTGCCGCGTGTGTTCCCCAGGCCCTCCTGGGGCGCTTGCCCAAGTCCCCCAGCTGCCTCTCTACACCCTGGGTGGCAAAAAATGGGGGTGGGGAGAGAGGGGATATTTCTTTTGTTTGGAGGTGTTGGGGCTGGATGTGAGGCATTACAGCGTTAGAAATAACTTTTTCTCTTCTGTAGGAAGCAGGGCATCTTGTATTTCAGTCAGATTTTTTCACATTGGTGCATGAATTTCATGCCTGTCTGACTTATCCTGGGTTGATTACACGCGTCATGTACACTATGAGTGACCCAGATGAATAGGCTTTTTGTGTGCTTTATCTGGAGAGCTGTTGATAATCTTACTACAAGTGTATTGGACCAGGGTCTATACCATATTAAATGGATATTTCCAAGAATTCTAGATAATTCATAATTTGTCATTACAGCCCCTATTTTACCACCTGTAGAATAACCAAAGACTGCAGATTCTATCAACATTCTGATTTATTTACGCATCTATAAATGCATTCTGATATAGTGTGCATTTAAAGTAGGTCATATGATCAAGGCTGATGCAAGGCCTGAGAGAGGGTAGAACTTAGCAAGTGGTAGACAAGTCATTAGCATAAAATGTAGCCTATTACAATACAAAATATGGCATCTGTGTAATAACTTAGCACATTATTAGTGCTTATTATTAGTAAATGTAAGACCAAATGTATGTGACTTCTTGTTGAAATGTGCTGGCACATCACTAAAGGAAAGAGCATTTCACTCCCTGTTAAAGTGAGAAGCTTCTTAGTTAATCAAATTCAGGGAATGATTGCTCATCTGTTAACAAATAGATACTTTGTATATTAGGCATTATGTAACGAAGAACGGCCAAATTTTTCTTCAGAAAAAAAATGGAGTAGAATGCATTTCTGTATGGAAGACTGAAACTCCTGAAAGATATCAGTAAGAGCACTAGTTATGCTTTCACTTTTCAAAACCCAAATACTCACCTATCCTTTCCTGTAGGAAAATACAAGCTAGTTCTGAGAAAGATCCTTGAAGGTGGGAGCTCATAATAGGCAACAAATAGGCACTGTCTAAAAATAGGTACATCCTGAAGTATAAGGTTTTGCAAGGGTGGAAATTCCAGCTGCCATCAGGAAGGACAGCAGGTTGAGGTGGCTAAGGGTAAGATGCTTATTCTTGATGGAACCCTGGTGCAACTAGATTAAACTTTTTTTTTCTTCACCTATGCTTTTTCAAAGTGTGCTTTATTAACAGCTGTGGTGACTATTAAAACGTGTGGACTAAATTTGTATTTATCTGCACGTCTTCTCTGTATTTATTACATTTACTGAGATATTCCTATATTATTTGATTATTCTTCCTTTCTAAAGACAGCGTGAGGGAATTTGAGCATTAATAAGGAAATGGTTTCAGAAAGCATTTGGTTTACACCAAATGCTGAATATTTTTTTCTTTCCTTTTTTTTTTTTTTTGGTCTATCTCTTCCTTTTGACAAGCGAAAGACTTACTGCAATTGAAAAGCAGTTCTAAAATGTGCACCTTTGGCCTTCTGTAATCATAAACAAGAATAAATCATATAGATTCTTCCCTTCCTTCCCTTTCCTCTCCCTGCCCCTGTTTAGGATATATGAAATAATCATTGACGATCTGCAGGAGGAACTTTAAGTAGTACTTAAATAGCTGATAAACTTAGTTGTTTGTCTTGGCTGTATTTGCAGTAGTTTCATATAAGGCTTTGCACGTCTAGTTAGTTTTGTTACCATTACGTATTTAAGTTTTTGGCAGAAGTCTGTCTGTGCTTCAGCTAGTTATTAATAAAGTAAGATGACTGTTAAATGATGAGATCCTAAGACATTTTAGATGATAGGTTTCAAAATTTTTTTTTACCCATTCATCTTTTGTTTAAAGAAAAAAAAATGTTTCTAAATCATTTGAATTGCCACCATTCCCTGTTTTCCAGGCTGTCATTGATTCCTATGAACTGGACTGGTACGGATAAAAGCCATACAGCACCTGCTTTGTATGGATAAGATATACTTGTGTGATATTCCTATATAAGGAGAGTAAATTTTATGCTCGCATAGGTTACTTCAGTCCAATGTAATTGTAAATGTATGGGAAGAGGGTTTTGTTTGTTTAAGGATTATTATTTTGGAATGGCAAAGTTCATAGAGCTGTGTGCATTCTTTTGGGTGTATGTGGTGGTGGGGTTTTTTGTTGTTTGTTTGTTTTGTTTTCCTCCTATCAGCTTCATATGAGTATGCTTGCAGGACTTGTTTATATTAAGCCATAGTTAGTCTCATCTCACATTTAAATTTGTAGCCACATAGGAAGAAGGAATCTTAAAATATTCCCTGTGCTATGAATCTTTTCTAATTTAAAAATCTTTCTAAAAATTTTTAGAGGTCCTATCATAGCTTTAGTACTTGAAAGCACATATAAATTAAGCTCTTCTGAAAACATTTGCTAGGTGGCAGCACATAATCATTCACTGACACATGTTTAAAGGGAGATACCTCACGTGTAGTATAAAAAAAGATTGTTGATCAGCAGTTCACAACACAATACACAAGAATATGAAACTGAAGCTTGTGAGTGAAAGCCAAATCAGACTTGCATTCATACAGAGCTCTGGTTTCCTGAAGGGTGTTGTCTATTTGAGTATGAAGTAGCAGAATATGAAAATAAGAGTTTGCTTCTCCCTTTTCCCCCCCTCTCCTTCCCCAAGTTTTAGAAGTCAGTTTGGGGTGTAATTAGCTAAATGAATTAAACTCAAAGCTCATGAAATGCAAAAAAATGGAAACTTTGTATGAATAGTTGTAAAAATATGGCCATTACAATGCTTGTATAGATATACTGTACAAGAACAAAATTGAATATTAGTAAGATGTCATGTTTCATAAAGCAAATTGAAATCATCTTAGAGTGGGCAATGGTTTCTGTCACTGATGTCGTAAAATTTCATATGCTCCAGTGTGATAAGTTTTTTTTGTAGGATGAAGCAAACGCCCGAGGCATGCACATATCATTTGTCTTTAAACACCCATTTAACCAACTTCTTTGTTTAAGAAGTAATTCCATGTGCTGCTTATGTTAACTAAAAACAATTACCTCCATGTTAACTTCCCCATTCTAGAAGAGTATTTTGTTAAAGTTGGTAGAAAAAATTTGATTTGCCTAATGGAAGAAAAACCATTTCTCTCAAATGAGTTGAATTTACCAAATTTGTTCTGGTTTGTAAATTTACATATTACATGAATTTCTCTTGAACTTGTTTTTAATGATCTGTTGCGTGTTGTAAAAGCTTTTTTTTCCTATAAAAGCAGTTTGGACATCTTACAAGTTTAGTAAAAAGTTGAACTTTATTTATAAAACCATGTTTTTTGGGTAATGAAAATGATGCGCAAATAATGATAATTATCCATTATTTCTTATGTTCTTTTTTTTTCATAATAGATATAGTTGAGAATTAAAAAGTATCTTAAGACTAAGTGGATATATATATATAAGTGTCTTCAGTCTTCTTCTAAGCAAAGTACATATTTAAAAAAAGAATGGAGCAAGAGAGAGAGAGAGAGAGAAAGAGAGAGCGCGCTTAGTTACTAAGCTTTAAGGCTGTGGATAGTCTTTGGTAAATGTTTGGGTCACAAAACTGCATGTGATGTGTCAACATGTCAGTGCTCAGGCCCTCTTATTTTGTAGTTTTAGGGTTGACATCTTGACCTCTGAATTAGTTAAGCTGCAATTTAGATAAGCAAGATGTTCAGAAAGTAGTTTGGACCTGTGGTTAGGGTTTTCACTGGTGTACAGTGGAGTCAAAGCTGGATAGAATGAACATGGACAAAAAAAACAGTCATGCAGAAAGCTGACAGAAATGGTCTTAACTTACGAAGGAAGTCGCCAACAGTAACTAAAGATCTCTGAAAGTGTAAAACCATATTTTCTGTTTTACATTTTTATCACACTGAGTAGAAGGAAATACGCATATGGAAATGTGTCTATGAAGGCCTAGTTTGCATGGTGTGACATAGATAAATGTTGTGTTTGCTGTTAGCTGGTTAGACACAATTAAGATGACTAAAGTATGCAGAAAGTTAGTTGTTGCTGGTAAACTTCCTTTTATGCATGCCTTTGCTCCCAGTTTGCTGTGTGGCAGCTTGTAAATGAAAGGCCAAATGCATTCTTTAGCAGTAAATCACTTTTTGTTGATCTGGGTTTCTGTATAACTTTGGAAAAAGAGTCTTTTGTCTCATTGGGTTGAATTTTAAAGAAGAATTTCTTTAGATTTTTTTCTTTTAGCATATTATGCCCAAGTAGCTCTCCTTACCTAAGGAACTTTAAAAAAAAAAAAAAAAAAAAAAATAGACTGAAACTTTTAAACTAAAGGCTGAGTTTGATAAGTGTAAAAGGTATTTAAAGCAGTTTTAAGTAGTAGGCAGCTATCTCAGCTCAGGAACCCAGGATTCTCTTTAAAATAAAGTAGCTGCTCCCAAAAATCCATTTCATGGTCTGTCCTCTCATCATTGGCAATGTTGGAATCTAGAAGCTTCCTTAGGGCAATTTAGTAGTCTTCTATACTGACTTTATGGTAGCCTAAAGCAAGCTATAAAGGAAAGGGTGACATATCTGACCAGTTTTCTGGTAGTGGATTGAACTGAGATAAGTTATCTCTCTTAATTCAAAATATTCCTTTTTTTAGAGCATTCCTTGTGTGATAAAGGAAATGCTGCTCCTTTGTAACAGCTGAGTTGTTCAAAAAATGTCCAGTAGCTAGAAATCTGATTTATAGGTTTCTTCAGTCTGAGTTGGATTGCTTCCTGTGATCTCCATCACCAGCAGGGTGCACTAATCACAAATAATAACAAATGCTAGCTCTGGGCCACTGTCCAGGAAAGAAAGTAGAATTAATGGGGTGAGGGGAACCAGGTTCTATATGGACGCACCTGAGGGTGCATTTCTTTAGGGGAATTCCTTGGCTGTGCTCCAAAGACTACTTATCTAGCAATTAACATAAAATTCATGAACAGCCTCAGAGGAAATACTGGATCTCTGGATTCTATGCTACTGAGGAAATTCTTCTTACTGGTCTACAATTTAGTTTATGATTAATTCCCTTTTACTATTTGATCTCTGGCATATGAATCTAGTATAATCCTGCTCTCGCTCCTATCCAGCATGCTGGCCAGGCCTCTCTCTTGGAAGTAGAAGCAGTTATTTTAGACTTCCTCAAATTGAAGAAAGTCTGTAATTTTAGGCTTTTCATTTCTAGTAAAGTTCTTCAGACTTCTAGACTTTTTCAGAGGTCTCTGATACTGCTCTGAGCCACCTGTCAGCATGGTTAAGCTGTATCGAGTAAATTATATGTCTTAAAGAACTTAAGACAGCTCCAGGTTTATCAGTGACCATTTCCAAATTGCTCTTAAGACCAAGTGGTTAACACTTAAATATTTAAAAAAAAAAAAAAAAAATTATTCTGTGGTTGAAATAAT
>VZSV01000383.1:135543-160444 GCA_013398735.1 Nothocercus julius
CATCTAGGTAATTCAAATACAGTATTGCTCTAAGAGTGTAAAAAGACAAAAAGGTAGATGGGGCAGAGCTGTTTTAAGCACTGATGTATTCATGCTAGTGAGGACTTGAGGCATCACGTTTCAAGCACATGCCTATACTGTTTCCAGTCTAGAAATACTCTTTAGCAAGCACCCATGAAAGCATGGTCTGCTTTCATCCCTCTTCAAATGGTACTTGTAAAACGTATAAATATTTTACATGAGTTGTCAAGGGAACAAAAAAAACAATATAAAATGTTCTTATGCTTTCCTTTGAGAAAATGCAAGGAAAAAAATATGTTAACAGGAAATGCTGACAATTTTGTGCATTTGATCTTTGGACTTAAAGGCCAAGATACCTAAGTCCAGGATCTCTGTGAGAGCATTCCTGTGAAACAATGTGCAGACTTCTGTGCAGTACCGAAGAGACAGATGGAGATCCAGAACTGCAATGCTCGTATGAGTTCATGCTATAGGAAGGTGAGATTTAGTGTTTCCCAAAGCATCTGAAACTTCAGAAGTAGGAAACTGTACAGCAGAGATTAGCTGCCTCTTGATCAAATCTGAACCAGACTGCCATTGCAGACAAGTAAAAACAGTCATAGAAAAGGATGTAAACTAAAGGGATTGTGAAAGACTGTGTGAAAGCACCTGATATGTCGTGATTTAAATAAGTGGCAGGTGACTAATTTTCAGTAGCCTGATCTAGTAAGTAATAAAGGCTTACTAGACAACCTGCTAAGTGTAGAATTGAGGAAACAATAACACCTGACATCAAACAACCTCCCTATACAACAGATGTTCTGAAGACCTGGTAAAAGGAGGGGATGATTAATGAAACAGTGTAGCCAAGTAGGGAAAATAAGTTGGGATGTATTCGAATGAGAGCGGAGCTGTGTTGTGAAGGAATACGTTAAGTGTGTAATGTCATAAACCTATCACAGGAAAAGAGAAGCACTGTGAATGAAAGCTCCAACTGCAGTAAGTTTGATAGTAGTGTTGTACTACAACCCCTATTCAGCATAATGATAGTAAACCAAAAACGCTGAGATTAGAGAAGCTACGAATTTAGGACAAGTAGTAAGAGCAGGAGATTACAGTTACCCTTCAGTGACTCTTGTATTAAAGAACAAATCTTAAAATTGTATCCATTAGGTAGCTAAAAGAGGAAGTGGCCTGTTTTGAAAGTGACAGTGGGGTTGAAAGGAGCTGGCAACAATATGCCCTCAGGAGAAGAGATTCCCCTCTCACCATTTAAATGAGAAAGCAAAATATTTTCCCTATTTTGCCAGTCATTTCTTCTTTGACTATCTGCTAGTGCTGCATAGACAACTGAAGAAAAAGCAGAATTGTCCCATCAGATAGCAAACACCTGAAATACATCTGGATAGAGTCATTGAAAATTCATTGAAAATGTCGTCCTCAGACAACTTACCTAAGGAAAAAGGAAGTATGGACATGCTGTCTGTCTGTCTGCTAATGCTCTAAGTAGTGGTACCCATTGTCAGCCAAGGTTAATAAAGATGGGTTTAAGGCTGGTAAAGTGTTCCAGCAGGTTATTTATGTGTGACAGTTCCCGTCTGAAGAGGTTGAGAAACCCAAATCAGTCTTGGCAGTGAGGGAAGACTTAACTGGGCTCTTATTTTCAGAGACACCATAAAGTTGGCACAAATGATCTGCAAGGAAAGAGGACATAAAATGGAATACAGATCTGTTAAGTGTATCATTACTTCTGTTGCATGTAGAATGCATGATGTTAAGGTATGCGTAATTCTGATACTGGGTAAACAATTGTAACTACTTATGTTAAAGATTATCAGCAGCTCACCTGTTACAGAGAATTCTACATATATGCTTTGTAGTGTGACTTAGAATTGCATTACAAGTCACAGGAAAACAAGTCTGACATTCCTGATATTTCTAAAATGAAAAACAGCTGCAATTGTCTCTTATTTTTATAAGTGAAACTTTCAATTTTTGATATAAATTATATACAAATAAAGTACAAAACCGTTCCCATTTCTTCTCCCCCTTTCCTATGCGTATTAGTTTTTAAAGACAGCTGTAACTCAGAATTAATCAATTAAGAACTCTAAGAACAAAGAAGTTTTGGAATTAAGAGGACTCTTTCAACTCGATATGAGGTCCATCATTCTGTCAGTGCTGGAAAGGCATATGAGAAGTAGTGGAGCTATTACAGCTTGGAATTTTTAAAAAATAACTATAGAAGATGAAAATGAGATCTTCTGGAATTACTGGAATTTTGAAAAAAAATCTTGTATGATCACATTGTATATAGCTGCTAAGACTTATGAGATACAGCACATATTTATAGCCTGTTAGTATGCAGCCATGAGCACCCAATTTAAAGAGTAATGGCCTGTCTTTTTCTTGTTTTGGAATACAAATAATTGCATGATGATTAACATAGCTGAGTAGTGCAGTGACCTAAAAGATGTAGGTAAATGTAAAGTTTTTGTTTTCTGTGTGCTATATGGTGAAATACCTGCTATTAAATGTGGTGATGTAGGATATGAATTTATTTTTGTGTTCATCCGTTACTAATATGCTTAAGCAATATCAGGTCTTCAATCTATATCTGACATGTGTAAATCATTATAGTAAGTTCTGAATGCATTTACTTCCCCAATAGACTTAATGATGGAAAAATCTGCATTTTGGTGCCAATGAATCAGTGTGTTTATCCTGGATGTTTAATAGCTTTTTGATGAGCTGAATTTGTATTTCCATTGTCTTTTTCAGAAGGTGCTTGAAAAACATATAGATAAAAGAAATCTGTTTTCAATTGTGCACAAAAAGTGCATTGTAATATGCCAAGAAATTTTGTCTTGTTTTGAATAGCGTATTCTAAGATGGCCTCTCCCTGGTTAGTGTGTGCAATATCCATCTAGTTTGCAATTCATCTGGGCCCTTCAGTTCCTGGCTTTCGTAACTGATTTCTGCAGTAGTGCTTTGAACAGAAACACATTTCTGAATAGAGTGCTATTAGAAGCCATTGGCCTGACAACACATCATTTACATGTGGGTGCATTGCTTGGAATCCAGTATGTGGAAAAGTCTAAGCAATAGAAGGTTTGAGAGGGATTAATCTGTTGCCTTTTCCATTAGAAATGATGCAGTACGTATCTGATTAAATGCTGAAAACTTTTCAGCTGTTACTTAATTCTGAAGCTTTGCATCTGTTTTAAGTCTGAAATATGTCTACTTTCTCCAGTAATACCAGTTAAGAGAGATTATGAACATCGTCTTGCATATGTGTGTGCATGTATGCTGCTTTATTGGGCTGCACTTAAAAAGTTATACTTTGAGGTTTCATCATCTGTCTTACAGTGAAATGCTGTAGTGATATCTCAGGGTTACATGCCTGGAAATTGTTTACGGAGGGTTTTTTGCCAGTTTGACTTCACAAGGAGACCGGAGGAGGACTCAGTTCTGGAATGCCTCAGTTTCATCAAAGGCTAAATATTGTGAGCTCCCTGGCCCATTAAGTCAATTTAATATTACAGAGATCATCCCTTTGTCTTGCCGATTTTTTTGGCAAGACGGTTTTCTGCCGTCTGCTTCCACTCAAGTCTTTGGGTATGCCTGTGATGCGCTTTTGGATCTTGGGAAATGCTGAGAAACTCAGGTTGCAGCTAATGCAGACAATTCTGTTTCCTGGTTGGCTTACAGCTCTGCAGAGTGCTAGTGGTCAACTTCCAGTTTCTCTTCTCTCTTTTAGAAATAAGCAAGTATAGATAACTAACTATGTTTTCTCTAACATTAGAAACAGTTTCTTTCAAATTAATACTGGCCAGTTTAGCACCTTGTTTTGGAAATAACTATTTATTTTGGTCCTCTAGACCCTCAGTCTAGGTGGCCCGTTACTAGCAAATGCTCTATAAACTTGTCAAGTTGAACATTTTCTGAAAAATAGTACGTGTGGTCTCAGATGTAATATACAGTGGTTGGGAAATTAACCTATACATAATCTTAAGCTTTTCTCCAAATTTTATGCTGTATCTCTGAAGAAGTCTGTGTGAATTCTGTAGCAAAGGCATTGGTATTGTTGATAGTCACTGCCTGTTATCTGAGTTTTATTTTGATCTTTTTTTGCTTTGGTGTTTCAATTTCATCATATGTAGATTTGCCAGTTTACTTTCTCAATAGCATTGGGTTTTGACTTTCTATTACTGGCACCTATTTTATCATGCTATTTGCTGAAAAATTTTATACAGTTTAACAAAACTCAAATGTTTGCTGAAATAGTGCTTCAGATATCAATATGCACATGTATACATAGACTACACATTTTTTCACTTAATGTATTCTTTTATAGTGTTACTTATTTACTTACTTGAATTCAAATGTTTTTACAAGTTGGTACTTTTTTTATGCTCTAGAAATTAATGATGCTTATCTGTACAATTAGATAACTTTTTAAAAATTTACCCATATTAAGAGATCTCTGAAGTGCCTCATGAGAGATGGTCTTTTCACGTCAGCTCTGGAGTGGTAATTTGTCCCCATAAAATGCAGTTCATGGTTCATTTTTTTCCTAAGAGCCAACAGAGGTTTCAGTGTTGGCGAGTCACAATGAGACAGACTCTCACAACTGCACAGAGTTGGCACAGTGCTTGCTCTATAACTGCTTTCATCACCTTGAGAAACTTTTTTCTTCAAAAATACATCTACAGTCATGGCAGTAATTTTGGGGGATAAAAAGGAGGAGAAAGGAATCAGTAGCAGACTAAGTATATAATTTTTACTCTGGCAGGTCTGATTTCATGCCAAACTCTGCTGTAGACCACTGTGACAGTTTGAGATCAAATGCTGTCTTTCTTTTTAACCCTTTCCCAATCTGGAAAATAAGGATTTACCTCACAGAATTGTATGGCTGGCTAAATTAGTTGTGATAGGTTAATCCAGAGAAACCCTATTAACTCCTCTATGCAACTAAAATTTGGCTTGGTAACACTGAAGTGCTGTATTGGACTCTTTAAAGTACTTCCAGACTTTTAAACTGCTAGGAAAGAAGGTATTTTTCATCAGGCATGGAGGGAAGAGAAAAAAACAAATATGATTTTTTTTTTTTTAATTTGAATTTCTGACATCTTTTGAAGTTCTTCATTTTGACAAAAGAGGTGCCATTAGAAATATTAGAAACACACTCCTTTTTAATAAGAGATGAGCCACAATGGATGTAGGTCTGAAGGTAAATCTAAATGAACGAGTTATGGGGACAAATGATGGCATTGATTCAGATATAAAACAGTGTAAGCACCTCCGCACTACTTAGAAGAATGGGATGCTTTCTCCTGAGGTCTCCACAAAAGTCAGTGGTGAGATGCCAGTCAGTGTTACTGTCATTGGTAGAGGGCAGTTCTCTAAAGCTCTGCTTGCTGATGCAAGCTTTTGCTAGAAATGAAAAGAATAAGAAACAGGAGCTCCAAGTGGGTATTGTGAGGGCTATCCTTATGCTTTGTGTGAAATTGATTAGTAAAGCTACTATTACAGGACATTTTGCTGCAAAGTTGTTGCAAAGGTATTAGATCTTTTGGGATGCATGTCTTAGCTTCAAATGACAATTTTCCTTTAGTCCATTTTAAAAAAGTATAGTCTATTTAAAAAAAAAAAAAAGTTGAAATTTTCTTTGAGATTCCTGCTGGATTAATTGCTATAAGAGAACTTCCTGTCTGTGTTGCTATTATGCTTGTGCAACTAATCCGTTATAATCCCTATCCTTTGTCATCTTTCCAATGTTATGTGGAAAAAGTGGAAGACTGAGGCTCAGTTGAGTAAAAGACTGACAGTATCTATGTTTCCAGTGCAGAATCTGAAGCATTTAATGCTGATGTTTCTTTCTTATACATGCTCTTTGAGTCTTCTCTGTTATTGCTGTATATGGGAGATATACTCTTTTCTTTAACTCCTTCCTTCCCCATCCAATAGAGATCCGTTTCACAGAATCACAGAAAGGCTGAGGTTGGAAGGGACCTTTAGAGATCCACAGATAGTCCAACCCTGATGCTCTAGCAGGGACACTTAGAGCACGGGGCACAGGATGGCATCCAGGTGGCTTTGGAAGATCTGCAGAGAAGGAGGCTCCACAGCCTCTCTGTGCTGCCTCCAGTGCTCCAGTCACCCTCCCAGGAAAGGAGTTCTTCCTCATAGGAAGATGGAACATCCTGTGTTCTTAATTTATACCCCTTGTCCTGTCACTGACCACCACAGAGAAGAGTTTGGCCCCATCCTCTTTACATTCTTCCCTCAGGTACTTATACATATTCATCAGATCCCCTCTCAATCTTCTCCAGGCTAAAGAGGCCCAGCTCACTTAGACTTTCGTCATACGATAAATACTTCAGTCCCTTAATCATCTTTGTGGCTCTACCCTGGACCCTCCTTGAAGCTCCATGTCCTTCATGTACTGGGGAGCCCAGAACTGCACCCAATACTCCAGGTGTAGCCTCACCAGAGCTGAGGAGAGGGGCAGGATCCCCTCCCTCCACCTGCTGGCAACCCTCCTCCTCATGCAGCCAGGAGCCCATTGGCCTTCTTGGCCACGAGGTCACATTGCTGCCTCATGGTTAACTTGTTGTCAACCAGGACTCCCAAATCCCTCTCTACGGAGCTGTTTCCCAGCAGGTCAACCCCTAATCTGTACTGGTGCCTACATTTTACATGTTTCCTGCTTGATTTGTCCTCCCACTATTGAGGGGGACCCAGTCAACAAAGTGCATCTACCTGCCAGGAACTGGGAAACAATCTGCTGCTACAACTGGTACCAATAACCAAGTGCTTCTCACACCAAAGTCTCATGTGGGCTGATAGCCAAGGTTGCATACCGTGTATCTTACAAACATAAAGGGGGAGTTCTAGCAGCATTTCACAGTCAGAAAATAACTGCTTCTCAAGGGTCTTATTCCACAGCAGGACGGA
Organism: Nothocercus julius; assembly: GCA_013398735.1. Lineage (NCBI taxonomy): Eukaryota > Metazoa > Chordata > Aves > Tinamiformes > Tinamidae > Nothocercus > Nothocercus julius. The sequence continues at coordinate 142,504 of VZSV01000383.1, forward strand.
GCTAACACTGTGGAATCACGGGATAGACTTGGATGGCAGCCATGATTTAGCACCTTCACTTTACATTAACCACAATTTTTCTGCTATTATGTAGGACAGCTGTAACTAGTTACAACTCTGGGGAGAGCAGATGGGTTAGTAAGTTCTCCGTATGGTTAGTAGAGAAATAGTTCTCTAAGCTACAAAGGGTACTGCAATGACACCTTGTTTTGGCTGGGAATTTGGGATTGCTGTTATACTCTCTGTTAGACTGCCTTTATAGTTAATTTAGAAACTTGAATATGACATGCTTCATGGTTTTCCTTTGTGATATCTTTTGTTGTGTACTACATACTTTGTACTTATGTGTGGGTTTCTAGCTGACTGCATTTGAGCATCATTATTTTAACTAGAAGAAATAAATTCAAGTGTCAGGTGGTGGATCACATGGCATTCCCCCTTTGGCTGTGCTCTCCCATTATCTAGTGAAAATTCTAGTAGTTGTCTGTAATTGTATCAGGTGAGACCAGGCCAGGCAATTGCTTCTTGTGCAAATGATTCAGGGTGAGAAATACTAGTTGATGCAAACTTTTTACTTTTGAGAGGTTTGAAAACAGACAGACAGGTTTAGTGAACTCTGTTAAATGTCCACGCGGAGTTTTAATGAAGCATGGCAGTGATGAGACATAGGCATCTTTAATACTATCTGCTGAAATAATGCACCACTTACCCACCTAAAAAATGTCAGGAAATTTTGACTTTGAGGTTCCTGTGTAGGTGGCTTAAAATATTTGACTGAAAGTGTCAATATACAATGCTCAGTTGTTCTTTCTGCAGCTTCTCTCTTGGACATTGAATGAGGAAGACTTTCTATGGAAAGTATTAGTACCTTCTTGCATGAAAAGAAATCGGTGCAAAATAATGGACTTGTGAGAATAATTATTTAGAGTTCCAGTGCCTAACTAAACAAACATGGGGGAAGATATCCTTCTTGCTGTAATTTAAATTCATGAAGTTGACATTTTTCTACTGTAGTTTATTTTCTGACAGTATTTTATGTACTGGAAAACATTAAGGAAAAATGAATTTAACATTAGATGTACCAAAGAACAGAAAAAATGGGATGTTTCTAAGAATGTGTATTTCACATTGTGTGTTTGTTGGCTGCTGTCTATCAGTGTGAGTAGTGTTTGTAAAGTATTTTGCTATAAGGAAAAAATTGTGGTTATTCCATATGAATTGGCATGTATATGCTTAAACTCTTTCTATAAATACTTGAATTAAAGGACACCAGATGTTGTACAGAAGCTGCTGCTGCTGCTTTCTGAACTTTCTGGTATATTCTTTCAAAATCCACAGGAAGTAGCTGAGGGAAAAAGTATATTAATTAAATTCAGAAATACATTTTCCAGTTATAGAAAAATATCAAAAGAAAATACTGTTTGATCTGTAGAAATGTGAGCTTGCTGTTCCAGGAATCTGGTTGCAACATGCAGCACTTTCACATGGGAATCGAAGTTCAAACTCCAAGTTTGCAAAGCTAGGCTAGCCTGAAAGCAAGCCAGTCTGTGGCCCCTTGGAAATGGACCCATCTCTCTGACCCATCTCTTCTGGCCAGTGTTCAGAGTGCTGTAGCCAGGATACAGAAAAAAAAAACAGTTTTCTCAAAAAAAAATTATTTATTTTTATTTTCTTGATCTGAAGGAATAATCCTGTAGTAACAGGACCTCAGGAGAAAAGGAACATATTCAGAATGTATTTCATAAGCTCTAGAGCTAAGGTAAAATATACATACATGCTAAATGTACTTTGCATTGGTTGAGAAAAAAGATTTACAGTGAACCCCTAATTCTACATTTTAAAAGACCAGTTCTGGTATAGCAATTTCTTTGTCGGGAAATTTAGCAAGAGTGTGTCCAAATTTCAGGGTCCTTCAGATCCAAACACTGAAACTGTGTCTTCCATCAGTGCTTGACATCAAGTGTCCATCTGTCTCAACCCAATGATTATTTAACTGTCTATATGAAATGGAATAGTGTACAAGAAGGTTCATAAACCCTGATAAGATTCCTTATCAAGTGTTCTTATGTCAGACAGAGAGATACTTTGAGCAGGCGTTGTAATACTTGTACTGTTTTTGGAGTAGCAGTTCTTTTTCTTTGCTATCCCTATGAATTCTATTGTAATCTTCAAGAAACTTGCCTGCTCAATTTGTGTTTTACAGGCTGTACACTCCCTTCTTTCTCTACAAAAAAGAAGACAAAAATATCTTTGAAGTCATTTCATATAGACATAGTATTTTTCTCTTTAAGCATGATGACATGAACCTGAAACTAAAATAGCTCTTCCAATATGTGACCTGTAATAGATAAGAACCTGTGATCTGTAATAGATCAGAGAGAAAGTGAGAAATGGAAGGGATTCCTCTTCTCTCTCTTTTTTTTTTTTTTTTTTCCTTCAAATTAATGCCTTAATATAACTTTTAATCTTCAAATCAATCCAGAGTTTCCATTTTCTTCCACATCACATTTGAAGACTCACACAGTACTTCAGAATCTGCTATGTCCTATTGCCAACTTTAAAGGCATTTTAGTACTTGCAAGCTGCTTTATTGCTTTATATAGAATGTCTTGTATCGATACAATATTTTTGTGGAGTGAAATATTGTTATATGATAGTTTCCCAAGCTTGTTCTCTTATTCGGGCACGGGTCAAGATTTGCTTTAGTATATAGCCTAACCTATGTGGACCTACATAAGTCTTCCCTATTCTGAACTCATTCCCTTCAATCTTTTTGTAAAGCCGAAGTCTACCGCAACTGAGCGAGCCATTGCAAGACTTGCAACGCACCCCATCTTGAAGTCAAAAATTGCTGAGCTTAAAGGTATGAAATCGTATGCTAACTTGTTTGTGAATGTATCGTTTAAAGGGATGTTACCTTGCTCCTCTATATTTCTGACATGAGAACACATAAGTATATCAGTTCTTGCTGCTACCTTACCTAGCTGCAGCTAAAATAGTATCACAAGTTTGTAGTTACATGAATTGGCTGAAACTAGCTTTTATACAGCAGTATGCCATAACATGTTAAGATATGGACTGTGGGACAAACCGGGCTCAGTGAGAATTCTAAAAAGCCAATGGGTGTAGTGGAATAGCTCTAAAGTAAGACAGACTGAACTGGCAATGACAGTAGTAATAGGTACAGCTGAGTTCTCAAATTTATTTCACAGATAACTCTGTAAGCTTCTTTGGAATCTATTAGCTTGGGGTCCTTGGGGAATTGTTGCTCGTTCTTTAGGATAATTGCTTTTCTCTGTAACCTCATATTCCAACAAAAAATGATGTCAAAAAGAGTGAAGTCCTAGGGAGAGTGCCATAGAGCTGCTTCATTTTAAGAAACTCTACGAAATACTCATTCAATTATATCCGAGCAATCTAGTGTTTCTTTACAGATTTTACGCACAAGGTATTGCCCTAAACAAGCATGGTTATAAAGTGCAGATTACTTGTTGTCATAGTTTAAACCCAAGTTCAAAACCAGTGTATTGACTTGGTAATAATTTCAAGCTGTTTTTCCTGCTTTCATTGTCCTTATATTCTAAGGCATTCTTTGCCTGATTTTGTTCAATAACTGAGTGATAGCTATTCAAAATATACTTAATACTATAAGTTTAACTTGCAAAAGTGTTTTGTTAAGATAAGTCATATACTGTTATGTGTAAATGCAGAAATGATGTTTTTCTGCTATTTTTACAGCTGCTGTAAAAGCTTTTAAGGATGCAAGAAAGACATCAGCCAAAACTCAGCTTTCAATAAAGAATAAATCAGAAGAACACCCTAAGTCTGCACATCTCAATAGCAATGCGGATGACCAAGTTCTTAAAATATTTCAAAAACAGCAAACATGTGAAGACAAAGCAAAAAAGAGTATGAAATTAGGAGCTATCACAGAGAAAGAAGTTTGTGAGAGTGAACACCAACAGGAAATTGGGGAAAGTGAGAAAGCATACACTCTAAAAGAAGTTTCATTACAGGCAGCAGAAGGGCAAGCAGTTGTCCAGGGTAAAGTAGGAAACAAATTTGACTATCCAAATAGAAAACAAACCACACGCCTAACCAAGTTCACTGCAACAAAAGAATCAGTTAGTGATGTTAGTGATGAGGAGCAACATAATGAAAAGGAGTACTTTGATGATAGTACTGAGGAAAGGTTTTATAACCAGTCATCGGACTCTGACAGTGATAGCAATGATGATTTCTTCCTTGGCAAAGTAAAAAGGAAAAAAAAGATAGCAGCAGCTAGTGACTTTTCTTCAGTAAAGGGAAAAAACAGACCACAGAAAACAATACTGAAGAAAGAAAATCACACAGGGCCTAGAACAGTGCAAGATTTTGTTGGAGAAGAAGAAAAGCTACAAGCAAAAACAACAAAGCTAGAATCAGTGTTCTGCAGCTCGCTCTCTACTTCTAGTAAGAAACCCCAAAATAGAAGGTAAACCTTTTCTTTTGTGCTCTTCACTGTTCTATTTCCCCCCAGTAATGGAAATTATGATTTCTACTAATTTTTTAGTAGCTGTCAGCAAACAATCAGAACTTCAGCCAAAATTTTGCATACTATAATGCTTTAAGAGCCATACACATTATTTTGATAACCACCCTTTATTCACAAATGCTTCTTCTTACTAATTTCATGAGAAATCATAAATTACGTTTTTATTTTTAGAAATATTAAAGACGAGCCTCTCAAAAGCAGGAGAACAGGTATGTATTACTTAATATGATAAAATTATAAGTATGAAAATATCTTGAGGTATTTAAAGTAAGACTCACAAGGATCAGTGCTTTTCTATCCGCCTTTATACTGAGCAGTTTAGTGCTACCCGTGCACAAACAAGACTGTCAGATTGTAATACTTATCTCTAACATGTAGTTTAACCTTTAATTAACTGTTAACTCTTTCATTATTTTACTCAATTTAGACTACATAGTTCCATTTTTCAACTTATTAAATCAGTCATATTGAGTTGCATTAGTTTAATGCATAGAAAAAAGTAGAGATCTAATGAATATTAGATTGATATAGCATTCATGATATAGTTAATGTTCTGTGTTATGCTTCCTGTACAGCTTTTCCTAAAAAAGAACTTCAGCTCAAGAAGCATCAATTCGATAAATTTACAGGTACTAAATGCAAAAATACAAAAGCATGTTTGGAGCAGCCTCTTCATCCTTCATGGGAAGCAAGCAGGAAACGTCGAGAACAAATGTCTCAAATTACAGTGTTCCAAGGGAAGAGGATTAAATTTGATGACTAGACTTTATGTAAATTCAGATTTTTAAAAGAAGATTCTTGTAGATTTGCATCTGGTGGTATTTTCTTATGGAGCAACAACTGGTGTTAGAACTTTTTTTTTTCTCTGTGATAAACTTGGAGGACAAATGAGAAGTCTTCACTGAAATAATATTTTTACAAGTTTTATGAATACATATCTTTTTTAAGACTTCTTAAGACTTTTTTAAGACTTAAAGATACCTATTTAGGTATCTTTAAATTATTTCATTAAACTGTCTTTATCCTTTGTAGGCTGTAGAAAAATACTTCAGAATTTTTGTTGCTAGAATTAATCTTCTGTTTCTAATGAAGATTAGCTAAATAATGCAGTGTGGTGTCTTGACTAACAGGAGGTCATTGTGTTGGTGTTGGTTTGCAAGCTCTATTACATAGTCTTGCCATTAACAAAATACACCCTAATGTGAATGAATGTCATGAGGAACATCATTTATGCTCTCCAAGAGTAGTATGGATTCTTTGGTGTTTCGTTTGGGTAAAAATACACTTAGGATTATTTGAGATCTTGGATGTAAGGAGAGAGGGGAGAAGGTAAAATATCATCAGAAGAAATAATCCTAAGAATATGCATCTCAGCATAGCATCTCAGCTAAGAAACGGTAAGAGATCTCTTAAACTTGAACAGATTTAAATTCATACATTTATTAAATAGTTAAAGAAGTAGATCAGTGATATTCATGTTATGAAAATTCTACATATCAATAAAATATTTGCCTTTATAAATTGTGATCTCTATTTTTCTTTGATTATGTTGGGAGTTTGAAGAACTGAAAATGTCAGGAAAATACCTGAATGCTCTGATATGTATGTCTTTCACTTGTAAATCAAAGTCATCTTTCCCATTCCTCATGTTGACGCTTAAGAAAATATAACACATATGAAAAAGCAGTGTTACAACTACTTTTGGTAGCCAAAATGATTTGGTTATTTCTCAGTGAATGCTGAAAATTAATATTTGCACAATAAAGAACATTTAGCTAGTTTAAGTGACATTTCTTAGTTTTGGAATGAATTTGGAGATATGAGAATCCTCACTAATTTTGCTTGAGGCTTTTGCCAGTGGTTATTAGAAACGAAAATGGTGAACTGTTAATTAATCTTCAACTGTGTGGTTTATTTAACTATAATTGTCTTTCAAAATATACCAAATTAATCCAGAAACTTGATAAATGACTACTACAGCTGTAAGATAATGCCCTGTGCAATTCATACAGCATATTGTGGAGACTTAGGTTTACATACAGCATATTGTGGAGACTTTAGGAAACAACAAACAGCAGATTTGTACTCACCCTGTATGCTGCTTGGGTTTTATCAATTTCTGTTTTTGTCATTGTGGCAGCTCTTTTAGTGACTAAAGATCCTTATTTATTTGTTCCTGTTGTAGAAACTGTTTCAGACAGAAAACAGTACTTTCTGATCTTGCCTGAAAAAAAAAAAAATCAATTTTAATGTACCCTTTTTGAAATGGGAAGCCAAAGGAGACAGTTGCACTCACTGTCCAAGAGGCAGATATGCCCTGCAGCTTATACATTGTCATAGTACTGCCTTTGAACGTGTGTATTCCATTCTCAGTAATTCCTAATAATACCAAAATTGCTTTATTCTATTGTCTCTGAGCTTTGGACTGACATTCTTAAGCCATTATAACCTGCATGTTTTGATCTGGTAACTGCTGGTGCATTTGTAGCCTATTATATGTGAAGATAGAATTGTTATTACTATAGCACTTTAAATGTTATCTACATAATATTTAATTACTACTCTATTACGTGATGACTTGGTCTCAGACACTAACTTGAATAAGCTTGTATCATTTGCAAAATTTGATAGAAAATTTGTTGCTGCTTTCTTAAGTCATTTATAGATATACTGAATAGGATAGGACTTACTGGTGACCTCCATCCACTTTGAAAATTGAACAGTTATTCCCAGCTTAAGAGAAGCTATTAAGCTTCTCTTAATCTGCCTAATCTTAGCGCTTAGTCATGCGAGCTCTCTTTTGCTTTTTCTCAAATCTGTGTTGTTAAAGAAGGATTATTCAGTGCCCCTGCCCACAGTACAGCATCCCAAAATATTTCCGAGCCGTCTGCAAGAACTTAACTGTCAACTTGTTTTGAGGCGATGGTTTTGTTTACATGGCTCTCCTTTTGGAAGCGGAGCACAGCTTTGCAGTTTGTGTTTCTCTTTGATGTTTCCACAAATGCTTGATCCAAATGATTAGGTTTATTACTGGAGGTGCAGTCTCGAACTGTTACGTTTGAATTGGGGCAGCGAAGCAGGATGAAGGTAATCCAGAAGGAAGCTTTTGGAGAGCATTGATGACAGCTGCAGGTGATGAAGGTGATTGAAGAGCTGGAGAGGGGAGATGCTCTACTGGGCCTTATACTGATGAACAAGAAAGAACTGGTTGGGAAGACAAGTAGAGGCATCCTTGGTCTCCTCTCCCTCATGTATTTTTTGTCCATCCACCCTGTTAAGATCCTAAACACTAAATTGTTCCATTTGTTGATTTTATTTATTATTGTTTAAATGTGATCTTTACTCTTCTTTTAGTTTTCTGTATCCAAAGCAAATGTCAGTATACAGATAAAACGTAATGATAACTTCCTGAATTGTATTGCAACTCAGAAGAATCTAAATTTCAAATAACCTTTCATTTTTCAAAGTGTTCTTGTTTTTACTGCATTATAGGGAACAACCTTAAATTCTAGGCCAGATCTAAAAGACAACTTGAGGAACAGAAACATAAAAATTAAATAGGAAAATATATTTGTTAAGCTTTCCGTAGGAAAGGTTCATGTTTTGTGGAAAAAGCCATCCATTTACTAGATATATACAAAATACTTCTAAGTTTTCCAGAACTCAGTGCTAGTTCCTAGCATTAAAATATATAAATAAGTCCTAGCCGAATGAGAGTCCAAACAAATGTTTGATATGCAACTTTTCTGGTTCTAATAAAAGGCCAGAAACATTTCTTTTGTTAGCTGTCATCGGTTATAAAACATTTCTTCATGGACAGCTAATCTTTCTCTGAGTAGATGAGTTCCATATTTTAAGAACTGACTCATGCTAAAGACCAAGAAGTTAAAGATTGCACATAGTTCAAAAAAAAAGAAAAAAAAAAAAATAAGACTATTTACAACTATTCAGTAAAAATTAAGGAGTTTATGTCCTAAATTGCCTTTTTGCATGTGCTTAGGCATCTAGGACCATAGTTTTTATTGGCATTTGAGCAAGTTTCTGGCCATAGAATTCTTCCTGGAGGAAGCCTGCCTTAATCAAAACATCTTCCTCCTTTTCCCCACTTCCTCTTTAAAAACACTTCTCCTAAAAAAAAGATTGAAAAAATATTTTGGATATGAATGAGAGAGAGATTAGGTTACTGACATTGCTTTATATTTTTATCAGTTCTTACTGCTTTTAAACTGTTATTTAGTGACTCACCTGGATCACAGCTTTAATATGCTAAGCGCTATACAAATGACTAGTAATGGTTGAGACTTGATAATACTTTATAAGTGCAACTGAATAATTTTTGAACTGATAAACCTATTGAATTTATCTGGAGTTTCCTGATAAAGTTCAGATTTTTTTCTCTTATAATAACATGACATTTTCAGTATATGCCTCACTTTAACATAACTCCTATCTGTAACATTTTTTTGACAAAGACCTCTCAAAGCACTATCAGTTTACTTTTACAGTGAGATGGGAAGTTATTTCCTTCTGGGATTATTAGATTAAAAACTCTTCACAAATTCTGCCGTACTTCCCAGATGAGTACCATAACATGGCCAAAGTGTTCTCAGTCTGGGTACACATTTGTAAGATAATTCTAGACTGCTTTCAGATGTCCTGTATCTGTGAAAGGTGAAAATCTTAACCTTTTTGATAAAATGCTATTTTTTTTTCTCTTAAAAGAGCCAGTGTTAGCTTAAATGTTGTAAATTTCTTTAAAATGATATTGTTTTCCTGAGATTAAAGATATCTGAGCAGGCAGAAATATTTCTTTCATGAGGCAAGCTTATGGGTGGGTTAAATAAGGAGAATTGAGTGAGAATTAATTTGGTTCCATACATTATTAAGTAAAAGTGTTGGACTACTTTCTAATTGTAGAATGATGCTGTCCAAGTTTTGTAATGTTAGGCAAGTGGTTTAATGCGAACACAAGGTCTAGAATGAGACCCAGGTAGTGGAAATCTGTAATAGCGGATTACTTGTTTTTCAATAAATTTGAAGATAGTTTCTACATTATATGTATACATATATATATATATATTTTTTTTTTTTTCCTGAATTGTTCTAGTTATGTGGATTTCCCTTCAGAGTGAGCTTTGAGCTGTAGGTCTAGCACTTTGTTAAAATGTGGAAGCAACACAGCACTGCTTAAATCTGAAATAATTCTAAAAATTACAGGTTTGTTTTCTCTCATTGTGCTGTTTATCTGAAGAGTGCTATAGTTGATATTAAATGTTTGAAAAGCTGTTACAGGAACAGTTCAGTGCTGTTAGTTGAAGCGCTGAAGCACTTCATGTATCAGCCTATATAGTCAATGGACCATACAGACTGGGTGCAGCAGGGGTAGCAGTTCAGCTGACAGACAAATTTGGCTTTCATTCCCTGTTTTGTTGTTTTTTATGTGCCAGAAGAGTGGCTCATGTCTATATCAGTGTTTGCTAGTATCATAGAATCACAGAACGCTTAAGGTTGGAAGGACCTTTAGAGATCATCTCATCCAACCCCCCTGCACACGCAGGGTCACCTACAGCATGTGGCTCAGGACTGCGTCCAAGTGGGTTTGGAAGATCTCCAGAGAAGGAGACTCCACAGCCTCTCTGGGCAGCCAGGGCTCTGTCACCCTCACTGGCAAGAAATCTTAAGTTCCTGTGGAACTTTTGGTGTTTCGGTCTGTGGACGTTTCCTCTAGTCCTATCAGGAGCCACCACTGAAAAGAGGCCATAGTAACTGTGATGACAGGCAAGACATCAAAAATTGAATTAACTTAGTGAAATATCTCATGCCTAAAGACAAGAAAAATCCAAGAGAAAATTCACTGTTTTGTTCATGCTTTTTTTTCTGAATAAAGACTGCTTAAAAGCATGTTTTTTTTTCTTGTTTTGAAGACACTTCCCCCATTTTAAGACACTTAGCGCAGCTTTCAAAATCTGTATTTTTCTGAGAAAAATAACATTTTTATACCTTTTGTTAAAGAAATATGGTAATGCTTTATGTAAAAGGAAAGAATTGTTTTCCTTGGTATTTGCAGTCATGGATACAGTAAAATCACTACCAAGGTCATATTTAGTAACATCATATTGAAGAGCAATTTTTACTCCTGTTTTGTGTGAAATGGCTGACTTTTCACAGAAGTGCTGAAGAGTCTTCTGCCTAATTAGTTAAACTGAACATGCTGTGTAATGTTGTTTTAGTATTTATTTCTAAAGAATGAGGTGTTCATAATCATTTACATGCAAGCACTTGACATTTCTTTTTCTTGCAGATGTTACCAGGTGTTTATGAAGCCCTTCAAAGGGTTAGCAGAAATATGGGATAACTAAGTTTTTAAAAAAATAGAGGTTTCTCTTATAAATGAATTCCTGTCCTTTTGGTACTTGAACAAAATCATTAAACAAACATCAGGATTTGTGCTGATTTCTAATACAGTCTAACTCAAATCTGCAGACTCTTTGACCAAGGCTTCAGACATTTAGGCACAGACCCATGTTTCACTTAATAATTGTCAAAAAAAGTCCCATTTATGTACATATGCACACAACTTTCTTTAAGGCTTTTTCATTGAGAGGTGGCTTGTCAAGTGCTACAATAAATAGAATGCTTGGACAAGTTGAACGCTTGAAACACTTTATTCAAGTCATTTTCACATAAACTTGCAACCGTAATATGGGCATGTAACACAAGAATATGAAACTGCAATGAAAAATACAAAGCTAGTGTCTGAATATTATAAATAAAAGCACTTCAGATAAAGATGCAAAGATTTTGAAATTAAGTCTCTTGGAAGAAGTGAAGGAAATAATGAAAACTCTTCAAAAAGCTGAAAAAAGTGGCATTTCACTGTATCTGTAGCATTTAGTTGCATAATAAAAACCTCCCCAATAGCATACTCTTCAGTTTTTAATTCAAGTTACAATATTTCAGCACCTTCTAGAATTTGGAGAATATGAAAATGCCATATTGGCATAAATGTGAGACACAGGATAAACTCTGTTTCAGTGTCTCATTTATGAAAGTTGCCCTGCTGGTCTGAGTAAGTACAATATAAACCATGTATGAATGACTAAGAGGGTTGGTGTTTGCACCTCTTCAATGCTGCATAATAAACTCTGGAGCAGAAAGAAAATGGATAGGCTTTTTCTAACATAAAAACATCATCTACACAATATGTTGGTTCAGTTTGTGACCAATCTGTCATTTTTGTTACACTTTTGACTAAAAATATGAGAATATCAAATGTATTTGAGGATTTAAAAAAATATAACAAAGCCCTTCTGTAATGAGACTGGTGTTCAGAACATTCCTTATGTGCATTTTTTATGTAAAGATCTGAAATGTGGGAGGTAATTGCTTCACGCACATTTTTAACACTGGCATCTCAAAGGATATTAGACTGTTAAGACAGCAATTTTGTACTAGAATTTTCACAAAGTTAGGTCTGATGTTGCTCCCACTTAGAACAATGGCAAGAGGAACATGGCAAGAGGAACAAGCCCTATGCTTGTTTTAAAAAGGATTTTGAAGTAGCGTTGTCTTTATAAAATAAACTTATCAAAACTTTTTTATAAACATTTTTCCACAAAAATGCAAGTAATCTCTTAAATATGATTCCAGTATGAAAAAAGTAGGTTAAGGTGTCTGGGTCAAAACTGCAGAGCCAAATTATTGAAAATACTGGTTGGCACTCCCCTATTTAGAATGCTTCCTCATGTGCTACATAATCAGTTCTTCAACTTTTCCTATATTTACTATAGCTCAACAAGGAATGTTAGAGATGCATTTCTGCATTATTAATTCTAAACCCCATCATTGTTATCTTTTAAATAGATGATCCATGTTAAACAATTATGTGATATTTTCTACATTTGTGTCATGTTGCTTAACACATCTTTCAAAATTTGTACAGTATTTTGCTAAGAACATTTTTGTAGCTACAGCATCCCACAAATGCCAGTGACCCTCAAACACAGCTCCTGCACTAATGCTGTCCATCTTACTCCTGTGTACTGTGCCTCAACATTCTAAAGTTGCTGTCCAACACTTTCCAAATCAAGATCTTCTCCCTGAAAGGACCAAGTCCAATATTGGAGTGTGCTCCAGTTTCACAGCTACTCACACTCTTCTGGTCCTCACCGACTTCAGTGGAGTTCTGCAGGCAGTTGGTGTAGCGACATGTGAACGTACTATTGCCTGTTACAGGTTACAGCTGTGGGGGAAATTCAATTTTTGCTGGCTGCTCTGTTGCCAGTTGGCATTCCCTTATCCCACGCTTGCTGTCAGGCACAAGGTGTATCTCTTATTAGGAAGCAGTCTATGCTTACAGCCTGGTTTGCACAACAGCAATTTCTGGGTCCATTGCCCAAGCTGTCATCTTTCCTGCCTACTTTGACCTAAGTTTTTAGAAATGTGACAGAAGGAGATGCAAAAAGCTTTGGGGCTGAGATTTCAGAAGCCTAAACTCCAAACGAATCCTCATTTTGCAGCCACATACAATAAATGCATTCCTAACGCAGTTCTCAAAACTCCTGTTAGGTGCCCGTACTGATGGTTGGTTACTAAAATGGATCTCTGAGCAAATGAGAGGGGACCTGCAGGTATAAACTGTATTCATTCTGTACCCACATCTAATCTGGGGTAGTAAGCACTGGGTTGATAGTTCTTTCTTAGATTCCATTTCTTTAGGTATATTTTCTAGTTGTGCAAGTTTCTGGCATAGCTGAGATGGAAGTACTTAATATTCATGAAATATACTTTTTTTTTTTTTTAAACTGATCCTTTAAAAATATTATGGTAATCCACAAAACTTCCAGATTAAATTTGTATGGTTCTACTGCATAAAATGCTTTTGACAAATATTGTCTAATGCATTCTCAGAAGTGATAATAAAGCCTTTCCATATTCCTCAGATTTTTATTTTTAACTATAATCAATAGCACATATAGCAAAAAAATATGAATTTGAACTTTTTTAATTTGGTGTTTTGAACTGCCAGTAAAACATAATCAAATCAAATAAATTATTTCTAAGCCACTTTGTTCCAAAAGTAAATCCTTCATTTTACATGATCTGTGTTCTTTAAAAAAAAAACAAAAAAAAAACACTAGATCTTCTTGTGATATGTCATTTCACAGTTTAAGAACAAAATCACAGCTACTTTAGCTTACAGCAGGGTGCACTGCAAAAGCAAAATAATTAAAATAATTTGGGGAAGGGGGGTGGGGTGGTATATCCAGCACCAGTAAGTAATTTGGGCTGAGGTTTTTTTCCCCTTAGAATGTTGTATTTGATTCCTGAACTGCCTACGGTAGGATATGTTAAATATATTCACTTCTTCTCCCTCTCTATATAGTATATTTTCCACTTCATTTTTTCAATGCTGAGATATGTGTTTTAAAAGTCAAGTACAGTACTTAAGGGGGAGTAGGCAGGTAGTAGGCTTTTTCACAACAGAAATTCCATGTTAAGAGATTCTGACCTACTTCTGTCTGTGGTGCCCCCTGAGTAAATTGCCTGCATTATTTTAATGGTTAACCTGTTCAAGTTGGTTGCTTTTCCAGAGATGACTACATCAGGGACTCCTGTTCATGTCTAAGAGTCCCATTTCTTCTTGACGGATATTTATTTTAATTGGCATTATGTGTTCAGAAATCTTTTTAAAACCCCACCTTGAAAAACTTGTTCAACATACAAAGGTGGGTCAGTTCTTTAATTTGGTTGCCAAAGATAAAAATGCTTATTTCAAATACCTGTGTTTGATTTAACCAAAAAAAAAAGTAAAACTTCTAATGTATTAAAAATGTAAACATAATTTTTCTCACAGGGGTATAACTAGTAGATATATATTTCTCTGCTATGTTTTTAATATCCTTTGAAAACTAAATATACTTTTTTCTTATATCAATGTGTCCCAGTGAGTTTTTATTTTAATGGCATTGTAGCATTACTCTCAAATTTTCATTCTGGTATTTTCTGAGATAGCTGGCATTGTACTTTCTATTGCATTTAATGCATTTTACATATTGTTAAACACATTCACTAATAATATTCTGACTGACGTCTATCACCTGAACTCCAAATTTTCAAGAGTTAAAAAATAATTCATGTTTCTATGAATGAGTTAGATTTTCAAAATCTAAAAAATCTGTGCATGAATCACCAGTTCCACACATTTCAATACTGTAAAAAGGAATGCCAATTAAAATTTTTAAATCCAGTTGCAGATTTTGTTGAGAAGCAGTTGAAGTGCTTCAGCATCACATAAGGTGTGTGGGTGTGTGCATGTATGTTCTGTAGTTTTGCTTCTATAGTGTTTACATCCATATTGAAGTTTATATAATGATATTTCAGTTCAAAACACGTGGCACAGCTCATCCATTTTCTTCCATCTTAGTATCTGTTTAAAAAAGAAACAGTAAATGGCATAAAAATGGCAAAGTAAACCCAATATAAAAATCCCTTTGTCAACTTGAAGATGCAGGTTAATACAGGAATTTTTTTGTCTTCTCACCAGCATGGATATATTTGCTTACATTTATAGTGGTAAGGTGGGAGATTGTAAGATAAATGACAGGTTCCCTTCAACATGAATGTGAATAAATAGGTTTTCATGGAAGAACCAATTAAATCAGTTCTGGCCTGTTAAGAGAAAAGCTTTAAAAGCTTTTTCTCACAGGTCTGCCAAGAATGAGTGCTTATGACCTGCAGAACACTCTCATTGTTTCCTAGAAGGACAACAGACATATGCTGAGAACAAGTAAAGGATTACGCTGAAGCCACTTAACTTGTAGCATTTATGACCTAACTGTGATTATAAATACCACTCTCAACACTGGGGTGAAAAAATGTTTCACTTTTTAGCCTCAATGAATCACTGGAATCCTATTACAAAGGGAGGAATGAGCACTATAATGAGTCTAAGTAAGCAATATTCTCATTTTTAAATATTCTCATGTTTAAGGCTGTTACATCAGACTTTACTATTCATTCGTTTTATCCTTCACTCATGTCTTGGTCTTATGTAAATTAGTACACAGTGTTAATGTATCACTTGTGCCATTCAGATGAAATAATTTGATAAATATTTTGTATGAGTTATCAGAGTTATGTATTATCAGAGTAACTGATTACCTCTGTGTTAAAAAGTACTGATTGCTCTTCTGTGTGTGCAGGTCTAGAGTATGAACACTTATTAAATGAAATTTGCCATGAGGGGAAAGGGGAGAGAGAGATACACACACAGTTGTGTCATTGTTCAAACATTTGAAGAGCTAATGGGAAAACTGTAAATGGAGTGTGCCTGGGAGAACTATTCCAGGAAGAATGGCTGCTGGGGCAGAAGCAGCAAAATAACATCTATATATAAGTTCTTATGAAATGTTTTAAGAGTTCTGTTACTGTCTGCTCAAAAGTTCTATGTGGATGCTATAAAATGATATTGAATGAGCTCAGACAGCAGCAACAGTTTTGAAAGTGCTATATATTCCGACAGCAAGATTGCAGGAGCAAATTCTCCAGCAAAGACTTTTGGTAAGTGTCCTGTGCTGACTGAGGGATACATTCTGGAAACTTAAGATCATTTTTCAAGTCCAAATAATTTCAAAAATTTAGTACTAGACTTACAGAAATAGTTTAAATACCAGGGTTAAGTATTTGAAAGCTATGCAATTATCAGGAAAGTAACTGTTCCCATCCTTCCTTCCATAAACAGACCTTTGAAAAATACCAGCTGTATTTCTAATTAATACACTAGATGTTTCTGAAACTCATGAAATGACATAGTAAAAACTGCTATCACTAGAATTCAGTGGAAATTATTTTTCAATATAAAATTAATCTCTAAGCTTTATAAATCTGTCAATCTTAGTATTATGAATATAAAATAGCAACAAAGAAAAGGGAGTGTACTTACGGTGAAATTGTACAGCCAGAGGCATATGCATGGTGGCCAGTATAGCGTATATCACAGCGTACTATATTGTTGGAGTAATCAGACTCAGGCACCAAATAGCTGGGGTTTACACTAACCTTGAGGAGAGAAGGTATAATATTATTTATTTCTAAATTTGAGTTGCTAACATACCAAAACAGTTCAAAAGGATATACATATATGATTGCTTCTTAACAAAAAACAACCCATCTCCTCCCCGAAAGTCTAAAAAGCATTACCTTCAGAATGTAATTTCCAGGTTTTACATCTGTAATATCAATCCACTGGCAATCTATGTCAGCATTGTAAGTGTCATAACAGCCAGGGCTCAGTCCCTTAAAAATGAAGTTATATAGACATCAAAGAATTTTTAGGGACAGTAACATTCCAGAAATTAATAACAGACTGAAATACACTTAACCATCACAACATTTCACTAAGAAAAAATAATAAGGTTTAGTTTTTGGGGGCATTTTATTTGTCTAAACTGGAATGCCTAACTCTGACACCACTTTATTGCTGCTATATAAAAAACAGCTATACTACTGTCAGCTGGATACCAGAGATATCTCTGTTTAGTCAAAAAAAATAGAAATACTTCACTCAGAAAATCTCTTACAGCACTTTGAGAAGTGTTGTTTAGCTGTGTGCAGGAGGGTTTTGACCCTCCTCTAAACTAGAGCTCTGAGGAGTAGGAGACCATACAGTCAGTCTAGTTGCATGATTAGTATGCAGGAATGGTTTGGAAGGCCATCCCATGCACTAAGAATGAGAGCAGAAGACACTTAAGTTATACAATGAGAGCATGATGCGTTGCTTTTTTAAGATGGAGTTTTGACACTAACCCACCTGTCCAAATTTTAAAAAGTCGTTAAAAAGATGCTCTTTTTAAAAAGATTGCATGGTGGTGTTCTGAGGCAAATGAGGACTTTGAAAAACTTAGGACACAAAAAATTCAGACAAAACTTAAAATGTAGCCTTTCTTCCAGACATATATTTTCAGAAAACTTTGCTGTTAAGCACATTATAACAAATTCCATACACAAATGTACCAGTGGTTCAAAATGGTGTCTTTAAACCACATCCGCAATAGCTGTCTTTAGTCAGAGCCAGTATGTTCTGATAACATACAGAGTGCACAGAACAATATCCTGCAGGAATTCCCTCCTGACCCAGCTGGTGATCAGCTCAGACTTGCTTATATGTGCCAAGTCTGAGGCTGGAGGAAAGTTTTACGGTCCTATTACAAACCCCTGAAATATGGGCTTCCAGTGGAAATGCTGACACAGCCATGATTCTAGTGACACAAGTACTCCAGCTGTAAAATATGTATGTTGTTTAGTTAGATGTTGTAGTCTACACAAGGGAGAAAAGATATTTTTAAAACCTCTTCAAAGCATTGTGGATGATTCATTATATTTAAAATTCAAGTATGGACACGTCAG
>VZSV01000383.1:174791-191356 GCA_013398735.1 Nothocercus julius
ACTGAGTCTGCCTGTTACTTTTGGCCACTACTGCAATGTGAATAGCACTGAATATAGGCAGTTGTCTTGAACATGTAACATTTAGAACATGTGAAAGCCCTCATGCAGCTGTGTGTATTATTGAACAAAGTTGACACTCAGCAATTCTGACTCAAATAAAACACCCACAGCAGTTTTTCCTTTGGTCTAATTTTCATCATAATGTTTTGTCTTGCATACCAATATTATGAACTTTTTTTTTTTTTTAACTGTTCCGTTTGTAGCTCTGTAACAGATCTATTTGAAATGTATTTCTAGCTAAATCACTGTTTTCACCTACAGGTATTTGTCAAATTTCATTTTAACTCTTCTCACTGCTCAGATAATTCAATGAATTATTGGAAATGAAGTGTTAAGTAGATTAGGTTAGATATAGATAAGAATAAGGTTAGATTGGCAGGAATATTTGCAAAAAGATATGGAAAACAGGGTGGTGCCTGTAATATTTACTTTGCCAACTAAGAATAGCAGCAAAACAATACACTTAGACAGTCCTTGTTTGGTTTTAATGAGCCAAGATAAAAAACTGCTAGTTTAATATTGTTTTCACAGTCAACAGAGTCAAGCAGATACTAGCTGAAGACCAGTCTTTAGGAGCAAGCATAGAAATTGTCATGGTATGCCAAGATAATTTTGTTGGTTTTATTCCATTTGATTTGAAGCCTAACACCATAGTAACTGGTTTAAACTGCATTGCATGTGGTGCTCTTGACAGTCATTTTATACCAGATTACAACTTCTAGTATTATGTTCAGAAAGGACTGTAGAGAGATGTTTCAGCTCATAGGAATTCTCCTTTTCCCAATGAAAAGTCTTTGTAACTGCTCCACTGGAATCAAGCTTCATGGAGGAAGCAAGTAAGATGGATGCTGTCTCTAAGAGTTTCCCTAAAGAGCCATGAGAAATCAGTAAGGAATAAAATAATCTTGACTTGATGGGATTATTTTGTTCGCTGTCTTATTTGGACCTCTCAAGGAGTATGAATAAGGAGCAGAGCCCTTAGCTCCCATAGGGACTGTATCAGCAGAAGAGACATTGTAGGAATAGAGAACCCAAATAAGCTTTGGCAAATGTCAGGAACAAAGACGCTGCTTGAGGAGGATGGCACTTACTGAATGTCTGGTTTCAGAAGCAGATGTTTGCCCCACAGACATACAGGAGATGATCAATCCAGTGTGTCTAAAGCAGAATCCTCTTCAAAGTTTTGTGGGGAATGTTCATTTATATTGAGCAACTCCCATGGAAATCATCTGAGTTATACTAGGGTGGGACTTCACAGCTGCCAGTAGAGCATTTAATATGTTTCCGTATGACCAGTGATGGATATTTTTTTAAGGACACAAATTCCTTAGCATGCTGTGTTTTTTCACCCTTTTTATTGCCACTCTGGCTTTTTATTTTAGTTTGAATGGCAAGTAGAATAATTTCCTGTCTACTCTCCTGTTGTAAAACTTTGGTTAGTTAAAATTTAAATTTTGCTTTGGTGGGATGTAAGAGCAGATTGCAATTTAAAATGTCTGATCTACCTAACAATGGGAAGATACTCTCCCAAACTACCATTTGTCTTTCCTCTATTACTGTAACTATCCTCACAGGTTAGGATTCCCCAAAGACTAAACAATAGTGAATAGTAACTTCAGTCTTTAGTTTTTATTATGTTATTCTTTATGGAAGATCCAAAAGCACTTTATAGAATAAATTCCTCTGTCATTGTTCTTTGCCACCCAGTAAGGAAGAATATGTCATCTGTGTTAAAATAATGTTACTGAGCAGTATTGGACAGGAAGTGTATGGAATATTCTTTTTTTAGAAACCTCTGGGGAAAGTTATAAGTAAGATTACATGTGTTAGCATTTGGATGGGAATTTGTATTTACAAGATTTTAAAGCCAAAAAGAACCAATATAACTATATAGTCTGATCTTCTGCATAATACAGGCCATAGAATTTCACCCAGTAATTTCTGCATAAAGCTTGTAATTAGTAGCTGAGCTAAGATAACTTTTTTAGAAAGAGAGTTTTGGATTAAAGATGTCCAATGACAAAGAATGTACCACATCCCAAAGTCAGCAAGTGTTTCTTCTCTTCATTTAAAAACAGAACAGAACTATCCCTTATTTGTAATCTGAAGTGAACACCTCTACTGAAGTTGACAACTTAAGTACAGTACCAGCAGTAAGAAGGCCCTTCTAACACAATGTCGGTGTTTTGAGCATGAACAGTGGTGACTGGAGAAGTTGAAAAATACAGATAGCGTTTTGTTCATTTTCTTTATCATTCACCTTTGAAAGATCCTTCACCTTTCCCTCTGGCTGCCTGCTTGATGAGAGGGTGACAGTGCTGCTCTGAAACACCTTCTAAAATGAACCTTGTATTATCTCAGGCTCTTGAAGGACTATCCTTCATAGGTTGTCTGCCTGAGAGAAAGGAACATGTTGCTGTAAAGTAACAGTTTGGGATATGGCATCTGACGAGCAGAAAATATGCTTATTTAGTTTCACTTTCCTCATTCAAAACAATACATTGCTGTTGGACTGCCGAAAACACTGATGGATGTCAACTAGTAGCAGAAAGAGACATTTACTCTCCAGCATCATTTCCTAGATCGGGGAGTTTGGATATCCAAGCACTTGAAGACAATCTGACCCTTTCTTCTCACGAGGTCATCAAGCAGGTTAGTTTGGTAAGAGAAATTACTAAATCTTCTATTATATGGCTTATCTTTTCTAAACACTGGAAGCATAGCTTGAAACTGTGCAATTTTTTTTAACCACTTGGAATTTATGTTCAGAACACATGATCATAGTAGATGTTTCTAAAAATTTCTGTCCTACTTTGTTCTTTTAAGATCCACAGTCTAGTGGAAAGCCATACGCGATAGAAGGACAGCTCAAAAGTGGGTGGAACAGAGGAGAATTAGCTGAATGCAGAGTTCCAAGGAGAGGAGTCCTTCATCAGATGGTAATGTAATGTCATTCTTCATAATTCACAGCTTCCACTCAAGCTTGAAATGTATTGGATGAACTGTATCTTATGTTTTAAAAAAAAACTAGCAAGGCTCCTTTCTCAGAGGCTAAAAGATGGCAAACGTTTCAATCCAGTCATTCTTGTCTCAGCTTCCTGTGCTGTCCCTGTCAGTCCCACTCCAGAATGCCTTACAGGTTTCCACAGTCCATTTCCTCCAACGTTTTCTTAAGATACATTTCTTCCAAGAAGCATCCATTCCTGTTTATTCAAACCTTTGATGACCATGTTTGATGACCAGAGAGCACTTTCTATGTCTTTAAGTTTTTAAATGCCTCTCAGGTAGATTTGCCTTCACTTTTATCTTGTTAATTATGGCAACACCTTTATTAAATAAATAGTGCTTTAATAAATAATACATTTTTGCTTGTTTCAGAATATAGCATACAATACAGAAATTTTCTGTGGCATAAAATGGATGTATTATTATTTGTGCCACATTAAATCATATGCTATACAAATATTTTAAATGTATTATTTCAGAAAGAAGTTCCAAACAGTGAACAAACTATATATGTTAAGTGTGAAATAGTAATATCCTTGAGAAAAACAAGATAACTCATTTGAACCCATAAAAAAAATAAGCACTGAGGTTAAACCATAAAACGTGGTGGATAGTTTCTTGCTGCCCTAGACTATTAGGTATGCAGGAATATGTGTTTGTTTGCTCCTGTGGATACTGAAAGTACTCTGAATTCCTCAGAAGGACTTTAAATATTATGTTACAAAATGTTAAACCAATACCTTTAGGACAAAAACAGAATCCAACACATGCCACCTAGATTATTAAAGAAGGTTGAAAAATAAAAAAAAGAAAGAAAATCAGGACTCAAGCTTCTGAAGATTTTTTTTAATGGAACATATTTCCACTTCAGCTATAAAAAGCTCTAGTTTAAACTCCTGCACTTGTTTACACCTGAGAATAATGATGTACTTTATTCATTTGCTTTTGGAAAAGGTTATTTTTGTTTCAACCAAAGCATCTCTTTTTTCTCTTTGTATTTTAGCATCTTTGAAATTAGAAGTTACCCTGTCTTTTTAAAGGGAGTTTCCTGTTAAAACAAAGAAAATTATATGTCTGGATCTACTAGAATACTTTGTTGTTGTTTATGTCTACAGTGAATCTAACAGCAATGAATATGGCAGCGAGTTTCCTTTCTGTGAAACATAAAACAAAACAAACAAATAAAAAAACCCAACTGCCCTCATTCTTTTAATGGACAGATTGAGTTCACCAAAAGTTAAACATTCTGAATGAGACCAAAATGCACTAAATAGGCTTCTTAAAAATAACATGCATTGGGAAAGAAGCAACTTGGAGAGAGTGCATTCATGAGGATTGTTGTGAAAGCAATTTCTTAGAACAGATCTTTGCAATGTTTGCTCCACCTCTAAATAATGATTGTTGGTTTTGTTAACGCAAATTTCTGTAGCATTACTTCTGGGAATTTGTCCAGTTAAACACATTCTTCCATTTAGCCCAAGAGGAAATCCTAAATTGTTTTTTGTTTAGTAAGATTCATGTGGAAACCTTTGCTTTGTTTTGCGAGAGCTTTAGATTTAGCATATGTAATGCGATGATACTTAGTCTCTGAAATGCAGCTTTTTCAGGCCTGATAATGTAGCAAATACATACTGCTCCAAAAGGAAAATTTCATGCCATTCATGAGCTTGGGTCTTCCTAGATATCAGCAATATTATATGTGCTCATTGCCCTCTCCTGGTTTCATCTGGTATTTTTACAGGATTAAAATATCTGAATCAGGTCTCCTAAGACTGTTACACTTTCTTCTGACTTTTTTTCCCTTGTCCCATCCCATGTATCATTGGTAAACATGGTTTCTCAGCTAGTACAAATTACCTCTCTTATCAGTGTGCTGGAAATCCAGACTATGAGCCAGCACTGCTTTGGATTTTCTCTAGTCAGAACTAGTGGAATATTTTTACTCCCGGTGCATGTTGTAATATTACTGCTCACCTGTGCATTCATGTACATAAAGGCAATTCAAGCAATTCTTGAATTTAAAAAGTGCTTTTGATAAGGTTTTGCACTGAATGCTTGTAACAAAAGGAAGCTGTCATGAGAAAAGAGATCATTAAAGATAGGGCTCTCAAAGGGCAAAAGTGCCTTTGCTTCATAAAACTTATGAGGTAGTTTTCTTCATAAAGGGGAAGAGGATGTTCCCCTTTGGATGAAGATCCAAATAGACTTTCTGAGTCTCTGTTTCAGTGTTTGACCACCCTCATGGTGATTTTTTTTTTCTTATATTAAGTCAGAATTTCCCATGTTCCAGCCTGTTTCTGAAGCCTCTCATCCTGCTCTAGACCTCTGAGAGTAGCTTCTCTTATGATGAGTTAGTACCTTAGAATGGAACCCTTCAGTTCATAAAGGAGAAGCAGAGGTATGATGTAGGTTAAAAATCAAGAATAATGCAGAGGAGAATAGGGAACAATTTTATTTATATTAAAAATCAGTAGAATTTCCAAGTTTACATTAAAAAAAAGAAAAGGAAATTCTTTTTTTTTTCACAGGATATAATTATGTTGTGGAATAACTGCCACTGTATAATATAGAGGGCATAAAAACAGATTCAGAAATTAATGGAAGATAGATCCATATGTGTCTTAAATGCAATGGTCTGAAAGCAGCTGTCTGTGCTCAGGAAGGCCCTAACTTGCTGACTTCTGGAAGTTAGAAAAGTATTACAAAGGTAGATTACTCCAGATACAGCCTGTTTATCTATGCCACCCAAGCCATCTTGTACTGGATGCTGTCATGGCCAGCATACAATATATGGGTGGTCCTGAATGAAGAGCACTAGGGTCTGTATTTATTGGACAGAGAAATACGGTATTTGAAGCCACACCTTTAATAGCATAGGATGCAAAATACAACAAAAAGGGAAGTGGAACTGAGCCTGACTCAACATAAACAGTTGTGCTTGGGGATATGGAGTCTGATTCTTGTGTTCATAAATTAAAGGAAATCAGGTTGGAGCCCTTTATTGACTGGTAGGGCAGTCCCAATCCTGTTGTGCATATCTGTCATGTGTACCTGTCAGCTGCACTGTGAACAGATGCTGTTGCCTGGAGATACACATATATGTGTATATGTACTCATATATGGGCATGTATGTATATATTGTGAAAAGAATTATTACATTTTATTTATAAAGTTGTTCTCTGCCCTACTATCTCCTGTTTATGTAAAGTGAGAATACCCGAACAGTAAAAGAGATTTCAAAAACCCACACGTGAGGAAGGATTATCCCACCAAGGGAAGTGAGAAGGGCGGCCAGCAGCTTTTCAGATATCTTGCAAGGCCAGCTTCATAAATGTCACATCAACAGTGAGGCTGGATGTGTGAAGAATGCCTCGTAGGCAGCATCGCAGCATAGAGTGATGTGACAACTTTGGGGATTGCAGTTAAGTTTTCAGAAGAGTCTAAGTTATGCAGAGGGCCACAGTGAAAAGCCAGAAACAAAGGCAATCTGAGAGTATCCATATATCCCATGTTCCTGTGGGTGGCAAGATTTATGTTGTATCACTTGAAGACACAGTGCAGAATCATGCCACGTTTTCCTGCTTTTAATGAAAGCCCCTGTGTTTTCTAATTCAGATTCTGATTCTTAACTTGCATTTGTTATTTACCAAATCCTTATTCCTCAATCTATTAGAAGAAGTACATTAAATATACAAGCACTGAAGCAAGATTTTGGATGCAACATATTCCCAGGAACAAGTCAGATACAGTGTTGTCCTGAAAGCTGGTATGCTAGAACATTCTTGAAACTTCACTTATCCTTTAGCTATGTTCTTTATTAATCTTCTCTATTTGAAGATAATTCCATTCAGATCCCAAATTGTCCAGGAAGAATGTTAGTGGTTCAGGGACCTCCCAGGCATCAGAGACCTCTTTAATTTGTGATGGGATGAGACTTGAGTTGAATGTTTAGACTAAAGAATTTGTCTAAAATAACTTCCTTTGATTCATTATGCTCCCAAACTAATCCGTCTGCCAATTTTAGCAGACATTCTGGTAGGTCTGGTAGGGAAATGTGCACATCCTGGAATCTGCCTTTTATGTAATATGGTAACACTAAAAGGAAATAATACTTAGGTTCTACTTATGGCTAGAAAAGTAGAATTATTGCTGATATGCTAGGTGGCAGGCACTAGTCACTAGGCTTCATGTGCTATATTGTACTAGGTAGATATTTAGAATATAAGAATTTAAACCATGTCCCAAATAGTGGAAACAAATATCTATGGCACAGGTATTGTAAGGATATCTCTGTCAGTAATCTCATTAAGTCCAAGGTGAAAGATTCTTGTTTTTAAACTAAAAATAAGGAGATATTCCAGGAACTAATACAATTAGATTTTTTTTAGAAACACATTTTGTTTAAAACAGAGCAGGTGCTCTAAATCCGTGAAAACATTCCTGTCTTTTAAGGAGAGAGAATGTTTTAAATTCAGCTACCAGAAAGGTAAAAATATTTTCTTCCTTCCTTTAGTAAAATCTTCATGTGTATTCTGTTGTTTTTCTACTGAGGGCTAGTGTTTGGTTTTAATTTGTGTCAAGACAATAATACCATACACTGCAAGCAACTTGAATTAGTCACCCGAATACTGCATATGGTTTTATGTCTATTTCCTGTTTTATTTCTGTGGAGTTTTAACCTTGTAAATTCAATTGGCTTTTACCATTATTCTATGCCTCTTCTTTTGCCACTTTTTGGTGTTTTTACTTTGTTGATATATTCTCCTTCTTCTATAAGCTCTTGTCCTGCATCATATGTGTCAGGTCTTTTCTTCTCCAAGCTCCATTAAAAAAAAAAAAAAATTATTTTTCAAATAGTATCACCAAATTAATATCCACTCAGAGATTTTTAGTAATGGTTTGAAAACTTTGTATTTTTGCCTGCCGCTTTGACCTCCCTGTTCATTTCTAAGTGATGATTTATTTAACCAAGATCAGAAAAGCCACAGTGGTTAAAAAATGGCAGATGTTTTTCTCTTAAAAGTTTTATATGTTTTAGAAAATTAAACATCATGAAGTACGCAGCAATTCCAAGTAGAGATCTGGACGCTATCTAAAGCAATGTAAGAGAATAGGTGAGAAACAGTATCTTAAATATAGTCCAGAAGCAGTTAGATCATATATGACAAAAACTCTGTGATTCATTGAAAGTACTGCTATTAAATACTTCACTGTATGGTGATAGTAGTTCATTGGGTGACAGCTTTATTTTGAGTCACTGCCAACTAACCCCTTTGTCCACCACATTAGGAGATGCTATGTTGTTCAATCTACTATGTTTTATGTCAAATCCAGGTAAAACTTGGGGTTCAATAGCCTTCAGCCACCATATATCTAATAGTAATCATGAAATACAGGCCATCAGCCTTGGCATAACAGGTTAATTATATTATGGACAAGTAACAACACCTGTGTAAATTCTGCTTTATGCTTGCATTGTATTGGTTGACACAATAGCTACACATAACTTATTTTCTTATCAAAACAATTTATCATCAATAAGCAGCATTTTGCAAGTCTGGTATGGCAATTTTACTAATAATTCATATATTCTTCACCTAAATAAATAAATTCAAAATAGTCATTTAGCAAAAGAGCACTTTTAATTATTATACAATTTCATCTTTAATTGCAGTACCCTGCGCGTTGCATTCACAAACTTTTATGTATTAAAAAGAGGTATAACTCTGTGTAAAGCTTAATTATACCTATAGATTGCATTGAGATTTTTTGGAGCTTGTAGCAATCTGATGGCCTTCTCTTTCTCATCAAGGTAATTCTGTACTTCTGACTGAGCTGTGGTTACCATATATGAATGTTTTCTTAGAATTGCTAATCCATTTGGGGCATAAGGTAATGTCTGCTGTATTTTGTTGCTTCAGTTCTCTTTTCCATTGTTTTCTACTACCCTGCTGATACGTCCGAGAATATGACAAGAGAAAGTCATACAGCTAATGGCCCTGCTGTTGTAGTCTCTTATCAGTATGGGCTTTAGCCTCTTCCCAAGACAGGTAGTGCTCCAGTACATGTATGGACAAGTTTCACTTCTCTCCTTGTATGCTGGAGAAACATGGAAATAAGAACAGCTAAAGTGATCAATCCTTATAAACAGTAGGTATAAAGTAATGCTTAATATTCTCATTATGGCTGAGATAAATGAATAAATCGTTCTATACCACAGACAGTAATTCAGCTGTTGAGTAGTTCTAATACTTTACAATGTAATTATTTGAAATATTTAGATAAATATTTTCTCTGTAAGTTTTCTGTGAGAGTTGAGGGCACAAGAATTCACAACCTAAAGAATTGTCGCGTTATTTTTAAAAAGTAGTTATTTTGAGCATCAACATTCTCGCAAAATAGAAAAATCAGAACTTATATTTCATTATTGATTGTATAAGGTTGACAGTCATCAAAATTGTCTTCTCTTCCACCAAAAAAAATATGTGCTGTGAAAAGCAAACCTCTTCTTAATGCGTAGCTATTTGCTTCAGTGCTGACCTGGAGGCATTCTCTAGAAATGAATGGTCATGGTTGGTACATGATGTACTGCCTCTCTCTTTGTGCACCAGTAAATACTAATGACAGGGGAGATTGTGCTTCATATTTCATTAAAAGTCTCACTACAAAATAATGAGGCAATAGGAGACTTTCAGACATGGTTCTCCTTCAAGGCAGTGCAAATCTTGAAACCTGTTGGTTAAAAGGATCCTCTTCCTTTTCTTAATTCCTTATTTCAGTGAATTTTACTCTAGTGCTGTTTTGAGAAATAACTGAGTTCTGAAAAGATGAGAAAGAAGGAAACTTGGAAAAATCAATTCTTTCTAGAACAGAATAGATTATGACTAGAAACTGGTTCTTATGAAAATGTTAATCTATTTCAAAGATACTAAATATGATGGCATACTTCATTTTACTTCATCAAATTAAGGATTCAGTGCAGCTACAAAGCATGTTTGTATTGCATATATGTTTATTAACTTCCACAGGTTTCCCAACAGCAGATTTTTGTGTTTCTTTGCTCACATGCTACACTGTATTTTATTGCTCATACTCTTGAGTAAAGCCCAGGCCATTATATATTAGGGGACTGTTACAGGGAGGATTACTAGTCCCAAGAGATCAGAATTTGTTTTAAAGTCTGTAGTTGCCTTCAGAATTCCTTTCTTTAAAATACTTACTATTAAAGTAATCTCAAACAGATGCTGTTTTTTTGTGATGTAACACAGATTCAGACATGCTTTAAACGCGACCATCCACAACAGATTGCATTTTTCAGCCAAGATCTGACACCATAAATTGCATTTCACATCTGAAATGGAGTACAACTCTCTTAACATTCTCTTAATCTTTTTTATTTACCTGTGTATATCTTCCAGCTTTGATACTTAAGCAGAGAAGTAGAGGGATCTTCTACGTATGAACTGACTAAGTTATAGTCAGGTGACGACTGCATGAAGCCAGTTTCTGCATCAGCAGATGTATTTTCTTTTGCCATATATAAGAATTGTACCTGTGGTTGTTGCTCTGCTTGTAAATATTGCATAATAAGGGGAATGCGCAAGTTCTCAAGCTATTCTTGTTTCACCTGCTTGCATTGTCCCCTCTCCCTCATTTTCTTTCCTTCTCCTGTATATATATAAATGCATGCACATGCTTATACATATATATATAGTGGCTTACACAAATATATATGCATTTGTTTTCACTTGATGTGAAGATGTTGCATATCCCTTTAAGTCTGCATATTGTTTTCTGGGAAGGAAGAAGGAAGTGGAGAAATTTGCCAGGAAAAGGATTTGAACATTGTCATCAAGTGTTATCTTTTATACCACATTCCAATCATGAACTTTGCATTAATTAATGTCACAGCACAACAAAATAGCGAAAATGGAATTATGGCAGGCATCTCTTTGTACAACTAGGAAAATGATGATGATTTTTTTTTTCCTGTGATATGGTGGCATACAGAGGTCTCAGTTGTCATTAGAAGAAGAATGATCCTTGATCATACAGAATCATATGATCATGAAGATTATACAGGAAGATCATCTAAGAACAAGATCTAGAACTCCTGAGCTTCACACTTGTGAATTAGCTACACAGTCACCAGCCTTTCTAACAGTCTCATATGTTTTACTGAGGGAAAATGAAACCTTTACATAAAGAAATAAACAGAATTAATTAGTATCTGGTGTAAACAATAATTATTGATTTACATTGCAACTTCCATAAACCGAACTCTATGGAGCTTCTATGGTGAGACACTGCAATCAGTATAACTCTAGCAGCAACTCATCACTGTGAAGGAGGGGGTCCATTCTGTTTTCAATTTTTCTCTAGTGAATTGCACATCACAAAAAAAAAAATTGACCTCACTGAAATAATGACAATGTAAATGAAAGCTGGATTTGGTTTGATGAGGACTTCAAGGCTACATAACAAGTCAAACAAAGTCCTTCTGTATTGTCGGCTTTTTTTCAGCTGCCTTTGCAACCTTTCAAAAGAATAGGAACTTGAGCAGCTGTGAGAGAAATGCATAGAGGCACTCTTCCCATGATGACCCTGCCAGTTCTCTTCCATGTTCTCCTCAGGAACCAAATTATCTTTCCTTCACCCCAGAATAACATCTGTCAAAATCCAGTGCAGCTTTAAACAAAATCGACATAGGACATCAAAAAAAGAGGAATTGCTCGTATTGACTTTTTTTTTTTTTTTTTTTTAAAAAAAAAAAAAAAAAGTTTGATGCTGAAAGCTTCTTTCTGAGTGTATTTAAAGATGTCCACAGCTAGGGGGGATCCAAACAATTTTCCCTTTGGCTCTCCTGGGTTGGGTGTCTGTGTTGTTACTGTATTCATAAATGGTTGCGCACTCATAAAATCTGTTCATCAGCTTTGATAACAATCTGTATTTAATTTGCTGAGAAGGACAGCTAGCTAAGATACATTAAATTTCTCACTTTTCTCACCATGTCATGTATATTAGCATGACCAGTTCATTTTTTTTTTCTATCTACATTTAGCATTTCAGAAACATGTTGCCTAAAGGCTTCTGTGTAAGTCAGTTGGACTAATGTTCTATCATCACCTAAGGTTGCATGTTCATTACAGCAGTATTCTGTAATTGATTTCCTCTGTGATAGAAACAGTGCCTAGACTTGAGTTCACAAATATAAATGATTACTCATTTGAGTAGTGATAGGTTGTCGCAAGTGGCATTGCCATAGTCGTTTGTATACATGCACCCACACACAAATGAATAAGTAAAATTAAAATGCTCAATGAAATATATGTTTTTACCCATCTGGATAAGATCATTGTTAGAAATTTTTTGAAGTGGATGAATAATTTTGGATGAAGTGGATGTAATTTTGGAAAATGCATTAAGTAGGGAAAAATATTTTCCTTTATTTCAAGTCAATATTAGGAGGGAAGGAAGTACAGTATAATTTAAATGATGTCTCAAAGGACCAACAAAGATTGACTTCTTAATGGAGATGGTCTCCTAAGAGAGACCAAAAATTACTATTTAGAGAGCAGTTTTTTGGATGTGCTTAGGAATATTCAGAAGCTGTCTAGAGATATATTTTTTGATAAACTTTATATAGCTCTTTTTATTAAAGTTTATTAAAGAATGTTTTCTCATGAAGGATATCTCCCTCTTAGAATGCTTAAGGTTGGAAGGGACCTCTAGAGATCATCTAGTCCAAATAATCTTAATAATCTTAATAATCAACCCTTTGATTTAATCATTCTTCTATCTTTAACAAAAAATCTTGCAAACATAAACTGAAATTCGTCATTTCCTGTGTAAGTAGTTATAGTTTTATAAATATGTTGGTTGTAAAACCCTCAGTATATGTTTCCCTTGAGCTGCATTACTAGGTCAGTGAGGCTACTTGAAGGGACTTCTGGGGTCTCTGTTTGTACTTTGAATGGCCGACTGTTTTCCAAAACAGGAAAATGTTTTATTAAGCAATGATGAGGTTAGTCATAAAATGACAGTGGCTTCTGGACAATTGACTGTGTGTGGTGAGGAAAACTGAACTCTGTTTTTCATGAAAAGAAGGTGTTGAAGTGATATTCTACACAAAAGTTCTCCTGTGGAGTATTGCTGGGAGCTATCATTCTGCATTCTGGAGGATAAATGACTTCTACATGTGTTTAGTATAATCAGTTTTATGGAGTAAATATTGATCTCCTATCAATGCTGATTTTATTTTTAAATGAAACTCTCTAGTTATACTGTATACATCTGTATACAGTATTACATTTCCAGAGAACTTTGGATGCATGAAGGTACCTCCAGGTTTCCTGG
The DNA here is from genome assembly GCA_013398735.1 of Nothocercus julius. Lineage (NCBI taxonomy): Eukaryota > Metazoa > Chordata > Aves > Tinamiformes > Tinamidae > Nothocercus > Nothocercus julius. The sequence continues at coordinate 188,214 of VZSV01000383.1, forward strand.
ATGTAGCCAGGCAGACAACTGCACAGAGGTTCTTGTAGGAACTAACGTTCTTCTTAAAATTTCAGCCCCATGAATCTCTGAGAATGTCCGCTTTTATTTATAAATGAAATAACTTTTGATCCTAGGATCCTATACCAAATCTTGCATGTTGGTTTGCTCTGAAGGCCTACAAAAATACTGAAGGAATAGGAAACATGAAACACCAGCTTTTTGGTAGCATTTGGTAGAATTTAGAATCTGGAGCTACATTTCTACCTCTCTATATTGCCCAGCAAGGAGCACTTTTCCAGCCAGAAAGCAAATAAAGAGAGCCCAACACTCATACTAGATATCAGTTATATCCCATAGTTTTTAAACCTGGGGGAAGAGGGGAACCCATCGTATTGAGATACCAGAAATGGCATTGATGAGTCTAAGTTATAAATCTTCCACACCGAAGTTGCCTTTTTTAAAAAAAAATGAAGATCTTTTTATTCAGCTTATTCCAGGTGGTGGCATCTGAAAATCAACGTTAACCAACACTAGTTTTTATCTTTAGGCATCAGACAGTGTCTATAACTGAGGGATAACTGAAAGGAGAAAAAAGGTAGTCAGTTCATAATACTTGCTTGTGAATGGAAGAAGATAGGAGATAGAGGTGGCAGGAACCTAAGGCGTAGTGTTGCTTTTAAATACTACTACTTGCATATATGAAAATCAGAGTGGGAAACAACCTGGCTTTCAGAAATCCACTGGGAAACAATCAGGCTTTCAGAAATCAACTGTGAAAAGATTATGAAGCTGGAAATAATGTAAAGTTTGTAATGTAAATATTTTGTTAGTAACATAAGATCTTCTAAGGCCAACAACTTGGTGCTGTAAGTTGCTTAACTAACATCAATGGAGCTACAGCAGTTTGCCCCACAATTTTTAACTTGGTAATTTCCCCTTGAGGAAGGTGTCAGTGACCTTGGCAACATTACCAGAGTAGCATAGTTTCACTAGGATGAACTGTTCATGGAAAATTTTTTCCCTGTCTGCGTCACAATAAGATTTTCCTTCTAGATTAAGAATGTGTGCTGTTCTTCCCCTCCCTTCCCTCTCCTGGAGCAAAGAAATTCCGGCACTCTGGTCTAACGTTTCTGTTTTTGTAAGGCCTTCTCATCAAAATGTACAAATTTTTACATTTTGTTTTAGTCTTTTTAAACTGTGCTGCTGTAGAGCACCTAGCTGGAGAGTTCAGTGGTAAGACTTTGAAAAGTTTTTTTTTTTTTTGCCTTTGTTCATAAAAATGAACTTAAGTGATTCATTTGTCTCTGCCTTGTAAGATGCAAAATAATCAGACATTTGCAGTGGTAGCAACCATTGCAGAAGCCATTATACATAAGCTCAAGAAAAAAGTGGTGAGGGTATTCATGTGTGAAAAACCAGGCAGTCCATCTGTTAATGATTTTCAGATATTCAAAAAGATGAGAGCTGCTTGGAGAAGGGCACATGCCATTTAAACATCAAATATATTGTGAAAAGTAGATATTTTTACTTCCTGTTGAACAAAAGTAAAAAATATATATTGTTCAAATTCTACCATATGTAGTGATTTTGCTTGTTTCTTTCTTTTTGTCTCTTTTCACAGGAACATAAACTCCCCTGCCAAAAAAAGAAAATCACGTAAGGCATTTCAGATACTTCTAATAAAACTGGATGGTGATGGTAGTGCTTTTAATCATTAGCAAAGTGTCCAAAGCACTAAGTGATATGGAGGATGCAGATTTTATGGCACTCTCTGGTCATGGGAGCCATGGTCCAAACACTGAAGGAAAAAAGATCCCTGCTCACTGGGCTAGAATATACTGAAATAGATGTACTCTCCATCCTTCAGCCCGACACTGTTTTTCTCCAGAAGCCTATTATCCTAATCACCAAGTTAGAAAGTCCTTCTGTCTCAGTAACTGCCGTTATACTTTGAGCAAAATGGATGAGTGCGAATAGACAGAGGTCGTTCCTTAAAATGTGGTCTGTCCCAGTGATTAAAATACTGTTGTGAAGTAGGTAAAATTGGTTCAACCCCCTGCTGTGTGTCGTCATGAAAGGGCTTTATTTGGGATTTCTCATCTCTTAATCTGACCTTCAAAAACATCATTTCTCCAGACCGAGGGAACCTCTTCACTGGCGTGAAACTATTCTACTACACTTTGAAATAGCTCTTAGCAACAGTACACCAGCCAAAAATAATTATGGTCAATTCTGCATTACCTGAGGGAAGGAAACTTCCTAGGAATCTGGAGTGCTCTGCAGCATAGTAGGAGCGAGGTCATTTTTGATATGGCACAAACAAACACATGTGTTTAAAATCTGCTGGTCTCCTACTGACAAATAAGAGCCCCTTGAATGTCTCTTCAGAAGGTTCCACAGTACTGGTTCAGAGAGAATAGTGCAGAGACAACAGGTCTGGCTCCCCATTGAGCTAATTCGGTCCTGGCCTAGGTTGTGTGCTCTGTGAAAGTTGCTGTGCTACACCTAAATTCTGCCTGACAATAATAACTCAAGAAGCCTGAACAGTTTCTTGCAGAGGCAGCTGTAATGTCCTTCCTTCACTTCAAAGTGAAGTAATGATTGCAATGAGTTTCTTTAGTTACACAATAAAACAAGACAAACAAATGCAGTATTTGCCATGAAAAGGAAGATACAATTTGCAAGCTTTCTAGCTGGATCTCCAAACAATAAGAATAAAGTCTTGTAAAGTACTTGACCATGCAATGTTCTTTAAAAGTAATCTCACATGTTCTGTTTTATCGCTATTGGCAGAAGTGTTCATCCAACGCACAGTGAACAGCTAAAGTGGAATGGCTGAGCAAACCACTCATATTCTTGGTTCTGAGAAAACAACAGAATTCAATATAGTTTTGTATTTTTTTGAATGTATATCACATAAGATAAAGATTTCTTTTTATCTCCCTTTTCCTTTCCAAAGCTCCACTTATTTTCCAGTGACTCATGGAAGTTCCTGCATAATTCAGGTAATACCCAAAAGTACGTTTTGCATACAGAGGGAAGCATAGAGTAGAAGTCTATTATAGAATAAAGGAGGAGAAAATCTAAAAGGAGATGTGTAAACAACTCTGCTTATACTGTCCAGATTAAATTCCACAGGTTCTTGCAGCCAA